>CM039514.1:23766000-23997108 GCA_022432975.1 Begonia masoniana
AAAAAAAAAAAAAAAAAAAAAAAAAAAAAAAAAAAAAAAAAAAAAAAAAAAAAAAAAAAAAAAAAAAAAAAAAAAAAAAAAAAAAAAAAAAAAAAAAAAAAAAAAAAAAAAAAAAAAAAAAAAAAAAAAAAAAAAAAAAAAAAAAAAAAAAAAAAAAAAAAAAAAAAAAAAAAAAAAAAAAAAAAAAAAAAAAAAAAAAAAAAAAAAAAAAAAAAAAAAAAAAAAAAAAAAAAAAAAAAAAAAAAAAAAAAAAAAAAAAAAAAAAAAAAAAAAAAAAAAAAAAAAAAAAAAAAAAAAAAAAAAAAAAAAAAAAAAAAAAAAAAAAAAAAAAAAAAAAAAAAAAAAAAAAAAAAAAAAAAAAAAAAAAATAGGACAACCTAGAAACGAGCTTGAAGAGTTAGTCAAGCTTCTTACGAGTTGGTCTATATGAAAACACAGGGGGAGTCTAGTTAAATCAGAGGTGATTTTATCTGAACGCTAGAGGCATCATACTTGGAAGTGACTTCAAAGATAATAGAAGTATTTGGCCAAAGGGAAGTGGGTTAAGTCAATAGAATACCCTAGGGGAAACTTAAATAAAACTACATTCCAGATAAGCAGGGGAGAATCTTCTTCACAGCCATAAGGAATAAAAAGGTCGGGAGAAAATTTAACTGATCTGAGGGGAGAAAAGAAGCCGCGAAGGCAGCAAAGGAAAGGGTATCCGCAATGTTCCAAGTGTTTAAAAGCCCATCCAGAAGAGTGTGGGCAGTATGTAGGTAAATGTTACAACTGTTTTAAAGATGGCCATTTTGTCCGAGATTGCACCAAACCAAAAGTTACTCAGTGCTTCATGTGTAATGAACTAGGACACATAGTTAAGGACTGTCCCGCTATAAAGAAGATCGAGTTGGATAGTAATGATCAACCAGTGATGACCTCAGGTATAGTAATTTAGTCATTCATTGCATGCTTTGATAATCAGGAGTATGTAGTATATTTATGAGGTATGTTCTACTGTGATAAAGGTGAGAATACTGTTGGTTAAAGGTAAGGCTAGATAGACTTCATCATGAGAGAGAGAGCTATGCGTCAAAATAGATAATTTAAGATTTCGTTATTCTTAGGAAGATATATCCCATGAGAGATAAGATTAGAAGAGATAGAAATTGGACCCTAGGTAACAAACCCTTGAAGTTCTAGGATACGATGAACCAGATAGAAGTTGAACTTGAGAACAAAATTATTAGGAGACACCTCAGACCGTGTAATGTCATTACTATGTTTATGATATAGATTAGCACTTTTAGAAAATGTGATTGATTAAGGTAAGTTGGTAATGGTGAGATCTGAATGATCATGTAGTGATGTTCATATTAATTAATATCTAGGATGGAAATATGGCAAATTTATTTCGAGTTGGAAAGCCAATAGACTTTGAGGTAATTGGAAGATTAAAGATTAATGCACAGTGATACTCAGGTTAGAAAAAAAATAGTTGATCCTTAGGGAATAGGTACCATCTTGGTAGATTACTCAATCAAGGACGAGCATGGATGCGTGAAAAATATTTCAACCGACATGGTATAAGAGAATTAAGGTTGGTTAGTGATGTTACTCGACCTAGGAATATAGAGTAAACCTAAAGGTGGGAATGGAAACCTAGATGCCTTGATTAGGTAGAGAAAAGTCCAGCCTTTTTAAATTTTGGTGATGTTCTGAGGTTTGGATTAATGCACGCTATGTTAAGAGGTATCGTTAGAATGACCCAAACTAGAATCATAGAGAGTTGGCAACCTCGATGAATGCTTGAGATTATTATTATTATTATTATTATTATTATTATTATTATTATTATTATTATTATTATTATTATTATTATTATTATTATTATTATTATTATTATTATTATTATTATTATTATTATTATTATTATTATTATTATTATTATTATTATTATTATTATTATTATTATTATTATTATTATTATTATTATTATTATTATTATTATTATTATTATTATTATTATTATTATTATTATTATTATTATTATTATTATTATTATTATTATTATTATTATTATTATTATTATTATTATTATTATTATTATTATTATTATTATTATTATTATTATTATTATTATTATTATTATTATTATTATTATTATTATTATTATTATTATTATTATTATTATTATTATTATTATTATTATTATTATTATTATTATTATTATTATTATTATTATTATTATTATTATTATTATTATTATTATTATTATTATTATTATTATTATTATTATTATTATTATTATTATTATTATTATTATTATTATTATTATTATTATTATTATTATTATTATTATTATTATTATTATTATTATTATTATTATTATTATTATTATTATTATTATTATTATTATTATTATTATTATTATTATTATTATTATTATTATTATTATTATTATTATTATTATTATTATTATTATTATTATTATTATTATTATTATTATTATTATTATTATTATTATTATTATTATTATTATTATTATTATTATTATTATTATTATTATTATTATTATTATTATTATTATTATTATTATTATTATTATTATTATTATTATTATTATTATTATTATTATTATTATTATTATTATTATTATTATTATTATTATTATTATTATTATTATTATTATTATTATTATTATTATTATTATTATTATTATTATTATTATTATTATTATTATTATTATTATTATTATTATTATTATTATTATTATTATTATTATTATTATTATTATTATTATTATTATTATTATTATTATTATTATTATTATTATTATTATTATTATTATTATTATTATTATTATTATTATTATTATTATTATTATTATTATTATTATTATTATTATTATTATTATTATTATTATTATTATTATTATTATTATTATTATTATTATTATTATTATTATTATTATTATTATTATTATTATTATTATTATTATTATTATTATTATTATTATTATTATTATTATTATTATTATTATTATTATTATTATTATTATTATTATTATTATTATTATTATTATTATTATTATTATTATTATTATTATTATTATTATTATTATTATTATTATTATTATTATTATTATTATTATTATTATTATTATTATTATTATTATTATTATTATTATTATTATTATTATTATTATTATTATTATTATTATTATTATTATTATTATTATTATTATTATTATTATTATTATTATTATTATTATTATTATTATTATTATTATTATTATTATTATTATTATTATTATTATTATTATTATTATTATTATTATTATTATTATTGAGTAAAGAAAATTTAAATTTTTTTGCAATGCAAGATAGATGAGTTACTAGCTTGCATTATGAATTTTGGAAGGGACTTAGGAAAGGGGCAAGTTAAGAGATTAGTTAATCTTACAGAAGAGTAAGACAAGCATATTAGTCAGTAAGGGATTTAGTATTCTGTGTGAAACTGAGGATTTAGACCTAAGTATTTGAGAATGTTTGGTGATGACGGTAGTAGAAGTTAGATAAACAGGGGTAGTGAATATAAATATGAGAAATCAAATAGTACTTGATTGAATGGGGAATAGATTAGATAGTGAGAGTTCGGAATATGGGAACAATGTTAGAGTGGCTAAGGAAGTGTCACGATGGTTTGAGGAAAATAGAAGTAAGATGACATAGTAAAATAGAGAGGAATTTTCATTTGGGAACCTAAGATCAAAAGGTTATCCATTCAGATTTTAGTGTTTTATGTGATGTTGGAAAAATTAGAGAATATCAAACGTGAAGAGAAGGAAGTTCACACAGGGATTATGTGAGTAAATTTCAAAGTAAGTTGAATGCCGGAGGGTTATAAAAGTGTCAATTCGAAATTATGGAGTCAAAGTTAAAGTGAGTGTACATCATTTAAGGTGTTGGGAATGAGTTAATGCAGATCTAAAATTAAATTATAGAGGTTAATAGAGACTGAGGTAAAAGTTGGACAAATAAAGCGTAGTTAATGTAATTATGAAAAACTCAAATACTATTTTGCGGATTTAGGGTAAGATGGTTATTATCGAGTTCTTGGTGTTACTGTAACACCTGGTTCCATTGAACCGATTTTACCTTGTCAACTAATAATGTACACTTGTTGGATGAAATTGGGAGAACTATTGATTAGGTTAATGAGTGACTAAGTAAAGGCATAATTGTATTTTGAGATTTATAGTGGATAACGTATTTAAGAGAGGGTTTAATGAGATTTAGCCGCCATTGTTTTCTCATTTTCCTTTTTTGGCATTCAACAGCTAAGCAGAGTTTCTCTCGGCGATTTTCCCTTTCATTCTCTCCAAGCTAGGTGAGTTCTACTTCGATTTCTTGCTACATTGTAACTATCGATGTTAGAGAGGATTTTAATGCGAGCGTTGAGAATGCTGTAAGTGGGAGTTAGTTCAGGTTTGGAGCATATCAGGAATGCTTGATGATCTGAGTTCCCAAATCAGTTTTCTTATGAGTTCTTGTAGATTTGAGGATAGTTTAGAATGAAGCTTAACTAATACTCTGTCTACGGCTATAGGTTTGAGCAAAACCCGAAGTAGGTTGCAACCAAGCTTTTTCAGAAAACCATGTAAGTAGAGTATGTGCGTACCTTCGGGTCTACATCACAAAACAGTAGGTTTATGTTTGTTTGAATGTTTTCTGTATGTTATGTATCATGCTTTTGGAAAGTATACGAAAATGAATTTATATGTAATGGCACGGTAAGGTATGAATGGAATGTAACAGATCAGCTGTTAAAGGAGCTAATCCGCCCCTTAATTTATGAAGAGGATGTATGACTTTGAGAAAATTGATCCGCTCCCAACGGAATTTAGGATCAGATCAGCTGTTAAGGGAACTAATTCGCCCCTTAATTTATGAAGATGATATATGACTTCGGGAAAAATGATCCAACTCCCGATGGAATCGAGGGATCAGATCAGAGAAAGAGCGTGAATGCAACTGAGATGTGAAAGTAAAAACTGCATAATTAGGATTTACGTTTCAGCATATCATTTCATTATTGCTTTACTTATTTAGCATTAGGCTAATATATGAGTTTTGTGATGTAGGTGAAGAAGCTTCAGAAGGTGTGTTCTCTGAGCATGTTGAGGACTAGGCTGGTTGGGGGAGCACTTCAATGCCACGATTTGGTGTTTCTAATGAGGCGGTTTAACTAATGTCAGTAGGTGTGAATGTTAGTTGTCAATGGTTCAGTTTATATATACTAAGAATGTTGGTGGTAGTAGTAGTTTAATGTTTCTTTTATATATATGGTCTGGTGTTTTTCTGATGTGAAAACATGATTTGGTTTTAGACGTAGTCTACTATTCTGGATTTTTGAAAATTGTGGATTAAGTTGTTTTTGAAGGATTTCAGTAAAATGCACTAGTTCTTTTAGTGGCCGGAGCTGTTCTTTATTTAGAGTGAAAATGGTTTGTATGCTGCTCTGTTGCCTATTAGTGAAAATTGGGTATTTCTGCCTATCGGTGGATGTAGTCCATCGGTAGATGTTGAAGTTTAGTCTATCGGTGGATGTAGTCCATCGGTAGATGTTGAAGTTTAGTCTATCGGTGGATGTAGTCCATCGGTAGATGTTGAAGTTTAGTCTATCGGTGGATGTAGTCCATCGGTAGATGTTGAAGTTTAGTCTATCGGTGGATGTAGTCCATCGGTAGATGTTGAAGTTTAGTCTATCGGTGGATGTAGTCCATCGGTAGATGTTGAAGTTTAGTCTATCGGTGGATGTAGTCCATCGGTAGATGTTGAAGTTTAGTCTATCGGTGGATGTAGTCCATCGGTAGATGTTGAAGTTTAGTCTATCGGTGGATGTAGTCCATCGGTAGATGTTGAAGTTTAGTCTATCGGTGGATGTAGTCCATCGGTAGATGTTGAAGTTTAGTCTATCGGTGGATGTAGTCCATCGGTAGATGTTGAAGTTTAGTCTATCGGTGGATGTAGTCCATCGGTAGATGTTGAAGTTTAGTCTATCGGTGGATGTAGTCCATCGGTAGATGTTGAAGTTTAGTCTATCGGTGGATGTAGTCCATCGGTAGATGTTGAAGTTTAGTCTATCGGTGGATGTAGTCCATCGGTAGATGTTGAAGTTTAGTCTATCGGTGGATGTAGTCCATCGGTAGATGTTGAAGTTTAGTCTATCGGTGGATGTAGTCCATCGGTAGATGTTGAAGTTTAGTCTATCGGTGGATGTAGTCCATCGGTAGATGTTGAAGTTTAGTCTATCGGTGGATGTAGTCCATCGGTAGATGTTGAAGTTTAGTCTATCGGTGGATGTAGTCCATCGGTAGATGTTGAAGTTTAGTCTATCGGTGGATGTAGTCCATCGGTAGATGTTGAAGTTTAGTCTATCGGTGGATGTAGTCCATCGGTAGATGTTGAAGTTTAGTCTATCGGTGGATGTAGTCCATCGGTAGATGTTGAAGTTTAGTCTATCGGTGGATGTAGTCCATCGGTAGATGTTGAAGTTTAGTCTATCGGTGGATGTAGTCCATCGGTAGATGTTGAAGTTTAGTCTATCGGTGGATGTAGTCCATCGGTAGATGTTGAAGTTTAGTCTATCGGTGGATGTAGTCCATCGGTAGATGTTGAAGTTTAGTCTATCGGTGGATGTAGTCCATCGGTAGATGTTGAAGTTTAGTCTATCGGTGGATGTAGTCCATCGGTAGATGTTGAAGTTTAGTCTATCGGTGGATGTAGTCCATCGGTAGATGTTGAAGTTTAGTCTATCGGTGGATGTAGTCCATCGGTAGATGTTGAAGTTTAGTCTATCGGTGGATGTAGTCCATCGGTAGATGTTGAAGTTTAGTCTATCGGTGGATGTAGTCCATCGGTAGATGTTGAAGTTTAGTCTATCGGTGGATGTAGTCCATCGGTAGATGTTGAAGTTTAGTCTATCGGTGGATGTAGTCCATCGGTAGATGTTGAAGTTTAGTCTATCGGTGGATGTAGTCCATCGGTAGATGTTGAAGTTTAGTCTATCGGTGGATGTAGTCCATCGGTAGATGTTGAAGTTTAGTCTATCGGTGGATGTAGTCCATCGGTAGATGTTGAAGTTTAGTCTATCGGTGGATGTAGTCCATCGGTAGATGTTGAAGTTTAGTCATCAGTGCCAATCGTTGCATGGAAGTACTTCAACAACTGTAAGTCTTTATGTTAACCTTAGCTATTAGATATTTATGAGAGTAATTAACCCTGTTCAGGAATATAGCAAAATGGCTAGACGACCAGGAAGACCAAGGGTACCGAGAGAGATGCCAAATTTGAGAAGTGAGGAGGACCCTAGTGTAATTAGACAGCTGACAGACTTGGTGCGCCAACAGAAAGATTTGGTGCGTCAGCAATCCGACCAGTTAGGAGTGTTGTTGAACCGGGAGGTACAGGGAAGTGCCAACTCGGGTTCCAGCAATGAACATTCAGGAGACAGAATCTGGAGGCTACAGCCACCCATATACGATGGAAATTCATCCAACCCGATTGTCGCAGAGGAATGGCTTAGGAAGATAGAGAGCATGTTCAAGTATGCCAATGTTGGGGAGGGGGACAAGATCACCTTGACAACATTCCATCTAGCAGGTGATGCTCAGCTTTGGTGGGAATCGATAGAGACCACTACCGATGTCCTAGCAATGTCTTGGGCGCAATTCAAAGAGATCTTCTATAAAAAGTATTTCAGTAGTGCTGTCCAAACTTCGAAGAAAGTAGAGTTCTTACAATTGAAGCAAACAGGATCTGTGGCTGAGTACAGCAGACAATTCGAGTCACTATCAAGGTTCTTACGTTAAGCATCAAATTTTTTATTTTTAGTGAAATAATTAGGATTTTCTTAGAATGTCATAGCATGGTTCAATATTACGAGTAACGAACCGGATATATATAATTCGGGACGTTACAGTTACGGTATTGAGGTCGATTTTTTTTTTTTTTTTTTTTTTTTTTTTTTTTTTTTTTTTTTTTTTTTTTTTTTTTTTTTTTTTTTTTTTTTTTTTTTTTTTTTTTTTTTTTTTTTTTTTTTTTTTTTTTTTTTTTTTTTTTTTTTTTTTTTTTTTTTTTTTTTTTTTTTTTTTTTTTTTTTTTTTTTTTTTTTTTTTTTTTTTTTTTTTTTTTTTTTTTTTTTTTTTTTTTTTTTTTTTTTTTTTTTTTTTTTTTTTTTTTTTTTTTTTTTTTTTTTTTTTTTTTTTTTTTTTTTTTTTTTTTTTTTTTTTTTTTTTTTTTTTTTTTTTTTTTTTTTTTTTTTTTTTTTTTTTTTTTTTTTTTTTTTTTTTTTTTTTTTTTTTTTTTTTTTTTTTTTTTTTTTTTTTTTTTTTTTTTTTTTTTTTTTTTTTTTTTTTTTTTTTTTTTTTTTTTTTTTTTTTTTTTTTTTTTTTTTTTTTTTTTTTTTTTTTTTTTTTTTTTTTTTTTTTTTTTTTTTTTTTTTTTTTTTTTTTTTTTTTTTTTTTTTTTTTTTTTTTTTTTTTTTTTTTTTTTTTTTTTTTTTTTTTTTTTTTTTTTTTTTTTTTTTTTTTTTTTTTTTTTTTTTTTTTTTTTTTTTTTTTTTTTTTTTT
This sequence comes from Begonia masoniana, assembly GCA_022432975.1. Classification (NCBI taxonomy): domain Eukaryota; kingdom Viridiplantae; phylum Streptophyta; class Magnoliopsida; order Cucurbitales; family Begoniaceae; genus Begonia; species Begonia masoniana. The sequence goes on from CM039514.1 coordinate 23,774,615, forward strand.
TTTTTTTTTTTTTTTTTTTTTTTTTTTTTTTTTTTTTTTTTTTTTTTTTTTTTTTTTTTTTTTTTTTTTTTTTTTTTTTTTTTTTTTTTTTTTTTTTTTTTTTTTTTTTTTTTTTTTTTTTTTTTTTTTTTTTTTTTTTTTTTTTTTTTTTTTTTTTTTTTTTTTTTTTTTTTTTTTTTTTTTTTTTTTTTTTTTTTTTTTTTTTTTTTTTTTTTTTTTTTTTTTTTTTTTTTTTTTTTTTTTTTTTTTTTTTTTTTTTTTTTTTTTTTTTTTTTTTTTTTTTTTTTTTTTTTTTTTTTTTTTTTTTTTTTTTTTTTTTTTTTTTTTTTTTTTTTTTTTTTTTTTTTTTTTTTTTTTTTTTTTTTTTTTTTTTTTTTTTTTTTTTTTTTTTTTTTTTTTTTTTTTTTTTTTTTTTTTTTTTTTTTTTTTTTTTTTTTTTTTTTTTTTTTTTTTTTTTTTTTTTTTTTTTTTTTTTTTGTATGGAGGGAATAGTTAGGGAATTTAAAACTTTAGAGATGTATGGAATTTTCAGTGCTTGATTGATGACTAAGGTTGTAGTATAGTCGAGAGTTTGAGTGGCAAATCAAAAAGTTATGGAGGGTAGATTAGAGTATTTAAGTTGAGGAATACCTAAGGTACGCAAATTTTGAGGACAAAATTTTTGTAAAGAGGGTGGATTGTAACACCCATAAAATTTCAATAACGTGCGTAGCCCTAGGTTAGAAGTATTATGAGAGTTTATAATGATTAGAGTAAATTAAAGATAAGTGTTATTGGTTAGGAGAAAAGGCAAGGAAAAAGGAGTTTGACAATTCAAACAAAAGTGTTTGAAAAGTCAACTAAGGTATTAACCAATAGTAAATTAGTAAATAAATGAATTAAAATAAAAAGAAGGGAGGGTTTAAAAGTGAATCACGTTGGTTTAAATGGGTGAAGAAATTGGTGGGGGTGGTTTTATAAAAAAAGGAAAAAGTTGTTGAAAAATGAAAACGTAAAAAGAAGAAAATAATTATGGTTTTATAAATTGCTAAAGTGGAGGGATTTTTGGCATAAATCTTCCTTCTTCCTTCCCTTTCTCCCACGTCATTTCCAGCCATTAAAGGGCTTTCTCACTTTTGGTTCTTCAAGTTTTCTCAAGCCTTAAGGTATTAAATTGAATGGGTTTTGTGGTTAATACATATTAGAGTTGGTTTTTAAGGTTTTTAGGGTGTTTTTGATGAAAGTGATTAGGGTTTGGGAAACCCTAAGGAAGGGGTCCGATTTTTCTCACCCAATTGCTAATTCTCCTCCTATATTTGGTAGTTTAAACCTTAGATAGATTGTTTGAGATGATTTTTGGGGAGAGATTTGAGTTTCGAATGAGATTATGAAAAACCGGTTTTGTACAACATGTGTACCCGGTTCTGTTTTCTGGTTTTTGGTTTGGTCAATTGATTTATTTGGTTAATTTTAGTATTTCAATGGATAGTAGACGCGTAGAGGTTTACGGATTGGGATGGCACGTCAAAATCCGTTGAAAAACGAGTAAGTTATGGCCGTTATAAGTTGGACACTGGAAATTGTGGGTGAAATCGGGTTTTAGAAATTAGAGGGTAAATTGTCTTAAGTGTGGTTTAGTTTTGGGTTAGAAATCCTTTAGAATTTATTATTGGCTTTCTAAGTTATTTCCTTATATTTGTTAGGTTATCGAACAAGTGAATTGGTTGAACGAAGTGAGCAATCGAGAGCCGAGCAATCAGGTAAGTGGTGGATGCATGTTTGTTGCCTTCGGGCCTACACCATAGAACGGTAGGGATTGTTTGCTTGTTTGTTGTGTTTTGCTTTGTGTCAAGCATCGTGTGTCATGCATCATCGTTTTCTAACTACGAAACCACGTGTTTTGAGCATCGTTTGTAATTTGTGAAAATTAAATGTAAGATAAGAAAAACAGATATGTAACTTGGTCTCGAATAGAATAGCCTCGTCGGGCAAGTGGCTCGTTGTAGCACCCCGAGAGGGATCCCACGAGAGATGCTATGCTAACGTACGTAATACGTCGTGAGTATGAATGCCTCGACCTGCTCGTGCTGAAAAGCACACTGTGGATTCTGAATGCCTCGACCTGCTCGTGCTGAAAGGCACAATGGGGATTCTGAATGCCTCGACCTGCTCGTGCTGAAAAGCACACTGTGGATTCTGAATGCCTCGACCTGCTCGTGCTGAAAAGCACACTGTGGATTCTGAATGCCTCGACCTGCTCGTGCTGAAAAGCACACTGTGGATTCTGAATGCCTCGACCTGCTCGTGCTGAAAAGCACACTGTGGATTCTGAATGCCTCGACCTGCTCGTGCTGAAAAGCACACTGTGGATTCTGAATGCCTCGACCTGCTCGTGCTGAAAAGCACACTGTGGATTCTGAATGCCTCGACCTGCTCGTGCTGAAAGGCACACTGTGGATTCTGAATGCCTCGACCTGCTCGTGCTGAAAAGCACACTGTGGATTCTGAATGCCTCGACCTGCTCGTGCTGAAAAGCACACTGTGGATTCTGAATGCCTCGACCTGCTCGTGCTGAAAAGCACACTGTGGATTCTGAATGCCTCGACCTGCTCGTGCTGAAAAGCACACTGTGGATTCTGAATGCCTCGACCTGCTCGTGCTGAAAAGCACACTGTGGATTCTGAATGCCTCGACCTGCTCGTGCTGAAAAGCACACTGTGGATTCTGAATGCCTCGACCTGCTCGTGCTGAAAAGCACACTGTGGATTCTGAATGCCTCGACCTGCTCGTGCTGAAAAGCACACTGTGGATTCTGAATGCCTCGACCTGCTCGTGCTGAAAAGCACACTGTGGATTCTGAATGCCTCGACCTGCTCGTGCTGAAAAGCACACTGTGGATTCTGAATGCCTCGACCTGCTCGTGCTGAAAAGCACACTGTGGATTCTGAATGCCTCGACCTGCTCGTGCTGAAAGGCACAATGGGGATTCTGAATGCCTCGACCTGCTCGTGCTGAAAAGCACACTGTGGATTCTGAATGCCTCGACCTGCTCGTGCTGAAAAGCACACTGTGGATTCTGAATGCCTCGACCTGCTCGTGCTGAAAAGCACACTGTGGATTCTGAATGCCTCGACCTGCTCGTGCTGAAAAGCACACTGTGGATTCTGAATGCCTCGACCTGCTCGTGCTGAAAAGCACACTGTGGATTCTGAATGCCTCGACCTGCTCGTGCTGAAAAGCACACTGTGGATTCTGAATGCCTCGACCTGCTCGTGCTGAAAAGCACACTGTGGATTCTGAATGCCTCGACCTGCTCGTGCTGAAAAGCACACTGTGGATTCTGAATGCCTCGACCTGCTCGTGCTGAAAAGCACACTGTGGATTCTGAATGCCTCGACCTGCTCGTGCTGAAAAGCACACTGTGGATTCTGAATGCCTCGACCTGTTTTATGGTGTAGGTGACGAGTTTTTCATAAGTGAGGTGGATGAGACAGCCCAGGAGTAGGCCGCAGTCGGAGGAGGACGGGGTACGCCGATTCATGCTATTGTCGGGGCGTCTTGGCTACTGTCTTCCTTGGGTAGTTGTGGGAGGTTAATATTTTGATGTAAATAGTTGTAGTTGTTTTAAGTTGGGTTGGTGTTTTGCATTGTTTGGATTATGTGACTAATGATGGTTTTACAATTTTATGATAAATTGTTTTGGGAAATAGTTTAAATAGTTTTAAAATCGTTAGATTTTCAGGTTTTGGGGTTTTGATAATTTTAAGTGTTATGTCGTCCGTTTAGTTTTAAAATAAATAATGTCGGGTTTACTTTCTCTATTTTTTTATTAACCTTTTTAAGTCAGTTTTTCAAGATTTTCACGGGACAGGAGTTTATGGTGTCGGGATCGTGTGATAAAAATTTTAGAATTTTTGGAGGTGTTTGACTTGACGAAAAATGAAGAAAAGTGAGAAAATGTTGAAAAAATGACAAAAAGAGGCATACTGGCGCGCTGGCACCCGAGAGGGTGCCGAGCGTTCGGCGCTAAGCGCCAAACGCTTGGCGCCCTACGCCCGCGCAGCGTGCGTGCGCGGTGCGCGCACGGCGCGCGCCCGCCGCGCTTAGCATCAAAAATAAATTTTTTTTTTTATTTTTTCTATTTCCAAAATGTTTTGACCCGACATTTTCCGACGTATTTTAAACGTATTTTACGCACGTTTTCTAACATTTTCCGAGGGTTCGAAAAACCCAAAAATCGAGTCAAAAATTTATCAAAAATTATTTTAAATGTCGTTTTAAACACGGTTTGGGTTAGCAAAGTAGCGCACCGAGCCGGGGCTGGTTTGGGGGCGTTACATTAGATCAGCTGTTAAGGGAAGTAATCCGCCCCTTAATCGATGAAGAGGATGTATGACTTTGGAAAAATTGATCCAACTCCCAATGGAACCGAGGGATCATATCAGAGAAAGAATGTGAATGCAACTGAGATGTGAAAGTAGAAACTGCATAACTAGGATTTATGTTCAGCTGTTTTTTTTTTTTAACACATTCATTCATTATTGCTCTACTTATTTAGTATTAGACTAATAGATGAGTTTTGTGATATAAGTGCTGAGGTAACTACTGGGGAATTCTCTGAATTTACTGAAAACTAGGAGCAGTTGATGGAGCACACCTATGCCTCGACTTGGCAATCTGATGGGGCGGTTCAACTAATGTCAGTAGGTGTGAATGTCTAGTTGACAATGGTTCAGTTTTATTATGCTAAGAATGTTAACGACAGCAGGAGTTTAATGTTTTTAATAATTTTAGAGCTTTTATGATTATGAAAACATGATTTGGTTTTAGTTGTAGATTGTTATTCTGGATTTATAAAGTTGTGGATTTATGTTGTTTGGAATGCTTGCTGTCAAAGCTTATAATTCCTCTTAGTAGTCAGGATTGTCTAATGTTTGGGCATAATCGGTTAAATTATGCTTCTGTCTTGAGGATAGCTATCCATAGTTGATAGGGAGAAACAGTAGTCTGCGTGGACGAGTGCGTCAAGTAGTCTGTGTGGACGAATAAAGTATAAGTAGTCTGCATGGACGAGTGCGTCAAGTAGTCTGCGTGGACGAGTGCGTCAAGTAGTCTGCGTGGACGAATAAGGTATAAGTAGTCTGCGTGGACGAGTGCGTCAAGTAGTCTGCGTGGACGAGTGCGTCAAGTAGTCTGCGTGGACGAGTGCGTCAAGTAGTCTGCGTGGACGAGTGCGTCAAGTAGTCTGCGTGGACGAGTGCGTCAAGTAGTCTGCGTGGACGAGTGCGTCAAGTAGTCTGCGTGGACGAGTGCGTCAAGTAGTCTGCGTGGACGAGTGCGTCAAGTAGTCTGCGTGGACGAGTGCGTCAAGTAGTCTGCGTGGACGAGTGCGTCAAGTAGTCTGCGTGGACGAGTGCGTCAAGTAGTCTGCGTGGACGAGTGCGTCAAGTAGTCTGCGTGGACGAGTGCGTCAAGTAGTCTGCGTGGACGAGTGCGTCAAGTAGTCTGCGTGGACGAGTGCGTCAAGTAGTCTGCGTGGACGAGTGCGTCAAGTAGAAACTGCATAACTAGGATTTATGTTCAGCTGTTTTTTTTTTTTTTTTTTTTTTTTTTTTTTTTTTTTTTTTTTTTTTTTTTTTTTTTTTTTTTTTTTTTTTTTTTTTTTTTTTTTTTTTTTTTTTTTTTTTTTTTTTTTTTTTTTTTTTTTTTTTTTTTTTTTTTTTTTTTTTTTTTTTTTTTTTTTTTTTTTTTTTTTTTTTTTTTTTTTTTTTTTTTTTTTTTTTTTTTTTTTTTTTTTTTTTTTTTTTTTTTTTTTTTTTTTTTTTTTTTTTTTTTTTTTTTTTTTTTTTTTTTTTTTTTTTTTTTTTTTTTTTTTTTTTTTTTTTTTTTTTTTTTTTTTTTTTTTTTTTTTTTTTTTTTTTTTTTTTTTTTTTTTTTTTTTTTTTTTTTTTTTTTTTTTTTTTTTTTTTTTTTTTTTTTTTTTTTTTTTTTTTTTTTTTTTTTTTTTTTTTTTTTTTTTTTTTTTTTTTTTTTTTTTTTTTTTTTTTTTTTTTTTTTTTTTTTTTTTTTTTTTTTTTTTTTTTTTTTTTTTTTTTTTTTTTTTTTTTTTTTTTTTTTTTTTTTTTTTTTTTTTTTTTTTTTTTTTTTTTTTTTTTTTTTTTTTTTTTTTTTTTTTTTTTTTTTTTTTTTTTTTTTTTTTTTTTTTTTTTTTTTTTTTTTTTTTTTTTTTTTTTTTTTTTTTTTTTTTTTTTTTTTTTTTTTTTTTTTTTTTTTTTTTTTTTTTTTTTTTTTTTTTTTTTTTTTTTTTTTTTTTTTTTTTTTTTTTTTTTTTTTTTTTTTTTTTTTTTTTTTTTTTTTTTTTTTTTTTTTTTTTTTTTTTTTTTTTTTTTTTTTTTTTTTTTTTTTTTTTTTTTTTTTTTTTTTTTTTTTTTTTTTTTTTTTTTTTTTTTTTTTTTTTTTTTTTTTTTTTTTTTTTTTTTTTTTTTTTTTTTTTTTTTTTTTTTTTTTTTTTTTTTTTTTTTTTTTTTTTTTTTTTTTTTTTTTTTTTTTTTTTTTTTTTTTTTTTTTTTTTTTTTTTTTTTTTTTTTTTTTTTTTTTTTTTTTTTTTTTTTTTTTTTTTTTTTTTTTTTTTTTTTTTTTTTTTTTTTTTTTTTTTTTTTTTTTTTTTTTTTTTTTTTTTTTTTTTTTTTTTTTTTTTTTTTTTTTTTTTTTTTTTTTTTTTTTTTTTTTTTTTTTTTTTTTTTTTTTTTTTTTTTTTTTTTTTTTTTTTTTTTTTTTTTTTTTTTTTTTTTTTTTTTTTTTTTTTTTTTTTTTTTTTTTTTTTTTTTTTTTTTTTTTTTTTTTTTTTTTTTTTTTTTTTTTTTTTTTTTTTTTTTTTTTTTTTTTTTTTTTTTTTTTTTTTTTTTTTTTTTTTTTTTTTTTTTTTTTTTTTTTTTTTTTTTTTTTTTTTTTTTTTTTTTTTTTTTTTTTTTTTTTTTTTTTTTTTTTTTTTTTTTTTTTTTTTTTTTTTTTTTTTTTTTTTTTTTTTTTTTTTTTTTTTTTTTTTTTTTTTTTTTTTTTTTTTTTTTTTTTTTTTTTTTTTTTTTTTTTTTTTTTTTTTTTTTTTTTTTTTTTTTTTTTTTTTTTTTTTTTTTTTTTTTTTTTTTTTTTTTTTTTTTTTTTTTTTTTTTTTTTTTTTTTTTTTTTTTTTTTTTTTTTTTTTTTTTTTTTTTTTTTTTTTTTTTTTTTTTTTTTTTTTTTTTTTTTTTTTTTTTTTTTTTTTTTTTTTTTTTTTTTTTTTTTTTTTTTTTTTTTTTTTTTTTTTTTTTTTTTTTTTTTTTTTTTTTTTTTTTTTTTTTTTTTTTTTTTTTTTTTTTTTTTTTTTTTTTTTTTTTTTTTTTTTTTTTTTTTTTTTTTTTTTTTTTTTTTTTTTTTTTTTTTTTTCAAATAGATGAGTATTGTCCAAAATTTGATGTCCAGGATGCTGTCATCCAGCATCGTCCTCATTTAAAGTCGTGTTTACGGAGCATGTCGCTCAGAGTTATGGACGTGCATGAAAACTTAAGCTGTAGTCGACAAGTTCTATGGATGCCAAATCGCCCAGTAGTGTCGATCTGGTTATCATCGTTGCAGAGAAGTTCCGAATGTTTTCTCTACTACTCTATTTAAACTGAGAGAATCTTTAGTCTGTTTTCAAAATGACACTATTTTACGTGAATGTTTTCTGTTTCAAGTATTAATCTTTTAAATAAAAGTCGATTTTAGCCGTTGAGGGAAGTTTTAAATTTTTCCCATAATATTTCTTAGTTCAGTTTAGTATATATGTGTAGCGAATTGGGTTTATAAAACTCGAGGCGTTACAGTATGGTATCAGAGACATTTTGTTAAACCGTTCAAAAGATTACTCATCAGTGCCGATTGTCGCATGGAAGTACTCCAACAACTATAAGTGTTTATGTTAACCTTAGTTATTAGATATTTATGAGAGTAATTAACCTTGAACAGGAATATAGCAAATGGCTAGACGACCAGGAAGACCAAGAGTATCGAGAGAGATGTCAAATTTGAGAAGTGAGGATGATCCTTGTGTAATTAGGCAGCTGACAGATTTGGTGCACCAACAGACAGACTTGGTGCGTCAGCAATCCGATCAGTTAGGAGTACTGTTGAACCGAGAAGTACAAGGAAGTGCCAACTCGGGTTCCAGCAATGAGCATTCAGGAGACAGATTTCAGAGGCTACAGCCGCCAACGTTTGATGGAAAGTCGTCCAATCCGATTGTTGCTGAAGAGTGGCTCAGGAAGATTGAGAGTATGTTCAGGTGTGCCAACGTTGGTGAAGGAGACAAAGTCACTCTGGCAACATTCCATTTGGCTGGGGATGCTCAGCTTTGGTGGGAAACAATAGAGACCACCACTGATATTCTGGCTATGTCATGGTCACAGTTCAAGGAGATTTTCTATGAGAAATATTTTAACAGCACAGTCCAGGCCACAAAGAAGGTGAAGTTTCTGAACTTGAAGCAGACAGGGTCTGTGGCTGAGTACAGTAGGCAATTCGAGTCCCTGTCCAGGTTTGCTGGACATTTTGTTCACAAGAATGAGGATAAGGTGTTTCAATTTGTGCATGGATTGAAGCCAAAAATTTACAGAGGAGTCAAATTTTGTGGTATTAAAGGGTTGTCATTCAGTGAAGTTGTGTCCACAGCATTGGAGGTGGAAGAAGCTGAAATGAAGTGTTCTGGACCAAAGGAAGTTCCACGAAAGTTCATCCAGCCACACCAGCAGAGAGGAATGAAGAGGCCTAGTGAAGGCCAGAGTAACCAAGGAACAGGAAAGAAGGTGCAGGATACCAGGAAGTTTCCCCAGTGCTCGAAATGTTTGAAGAGTCACTTGGGCGAGTGCAGGTTTAGGACGGAAAAGTGTTTCAACTGTGAAGAAGTTGGACACACATTCAAGGACTGTCCAAATCCCAGAGTCATTCGATGCTTCCACTGTAACAAAGTCAGCCATATTAACAGAGACTGTCCAGCTTTGAAGAGTGGCCCTGCTAAGATAAAGCTGAGGGTATTCTCCATGATGGAGTCGAGTGATGAAGAACAACCCGCTGTAGTGTCAGGTACCATATTGATCGACTTTATGGGCGTTACAATTTGTCTTCAATGGACTTCAGGTTCAAATGTTCAAGAGGAAGGGCCTAAGTTGAGCTCAAGAGTAGTGATTCATGTTAGGTAGATGGAAGCCCGCGTCAATGCTCCATGGGCCGAAATGTTCAACTTTTCTTTGTGCTTTGAGTTAACATCCACCTTCAAGCTATCAAGGAAAAAAGACCTACAAAAATGAACAAAACTTTTAGTGAACTTTATGGCTCGGGTTCTTGAGATAGGCCTTCTCCGTAGCAAGTCATTTTAATTCTTCAATCTCACCATGACAACATCATCTCACTCAAATCGGACACATGTGTCTAGTCAATTTGGTCAACATTGAACTTATCAAGTAAAAGAAGTCCTTACATGACATCGAAAGTCGACAAGACCTTTAAATGCACGAGTTTCTAACATGACTTTTACAACTGCCGACATACAACCAATTCAATCCTAGAACGATATATCGAAATCTTAGATGAGACATCTCAAGTTCATAAAACATTTACCTCAGACATTTGAAGGTTGCACTACTCTCCTTAGCGTATTACCATAGAAAACTCAATTTCGCAATACCACACAGTTCACGGTTCCCATGTTGCCATTGAGACATTTTTTTATAGGTTTCGTATATGTGAAGGTAATCATAAATTCACACCACCTACAAGCCATTGTTGATTAATCGATTTTGCAGTATCAATTTATTTATTTGAAATATTAATTTTACTTATTATGGATCCACATAATTATACTATTAATGATGATATTGAAGAAAGTAACTCTTACATTTTCAATAGAAAATCATCCTCTATATAAGCATCTACATCTTCACTTGAAAAAAAAAACGACAGATGTATGAAAATATTTTGAAATAAAAGAAATTAAAATCGGTGAAAAAGTAGAAATTAGAGCTCAATGCAGCTATTGGAAAAAATTATTCATATGTTTTCAGTAGTTCAATTAGCACAAGTAAGAGACCCTATACAAAAACTATTAAATGCTAGTGGTAGTGACAATTTTTTATATTCACAAAATAAAATGAAGGAAAAAATAAAACAACTTGTGGCACAATTTGAGTTGCCTTTATCGTTCACCGATAGTTAGGTATTTGAAAAATTTATGAAAGAGTATGTTACTTCTAATTTTAAAAGTATCTTTAGAAATATAACGAGAAATGATATTATTAAAATGTTTAATGATATGAAAAATGAACTAATTATACTTTTTGCAAATGTTCATTCAATGTCTATTTGTATTACCTTTTTTTTTTATGATATAGGTTATTGTGTCGTAACTTCTCATTTTATTGATGAATCTTGACAATTAAATAAAAGAATTTTAAGATTTCATAACTATAAACGATATTACTATGGGAAATTATCAATTTTAACCCTGTACTATACACGTTGTTTCAATTCAGCCCCTGTACTATAAAAACCGGCAAACCGAACCCTGTACTTTGATTCTGTTATCAGTTTTGACCTTCTATTAACAATTTCATTAAACACTCATTGAAAAAACTAACAAAAAATATTGAATTTAGTTGAAATTTTTATCACATGCTCACTACTTAATGACAAGATAATCTAGAATTTTTCGTTATTTTTTAACACATGTACGATTTATTGTAATTTTATTTTAGTATTGTTTAAAAATATTATAATAAATCATACAAATTTTAAATAATTACGCAAAATTTTGTATCATCTACTCATAATACGGTAAACCTCTGAAAAAAGTTTCAAATAAATCCAATATTTTTTTGTATTCTTTTAAATTAATCTCAGTTTCTTCTTTACTTTATAAATTAAATTTTAAACAAAATACCAAACAACATTTAATTTATTTGAAAACTTTTTCACATGTTCAACCTATCATGGGTAGATAATAGAAAAAGTTTCGTGATTTTATAAAATTTGTATGATTTATTATAATATTTTTATAAAATACTGAAATAAAATTTTAATAAATCGTACATGTATTAAAAAATCACGAAAATTTCTAGATTATCTTCTCATTAAGTATGAGCATGTGGTAAAAATTTCAACTGAATCCAAAATTGTTTGTTAGTTTTTTCAATGAGGGTTTAATGAAATTGTTGATAGAAGGTCAAAACTGATAACAGAATCAAAGTACAGGGTTCGGTTTGCCAGTACAGGGGCCGAATTGAAAAATCATGTATAGTACAGGGTTAAAATTGATAATTTCCCTATTACTATTTATAGATATATTGTGACAATATTCTTTTAGATATAGAATAGTTAGCTTAATTCTTGATAATGCTAATGCTAATCATGTTGCTATTTTTCATTTTAAAAATTATTTTCAATTAGATGTTACTCACAATTCTCTTTTTCCATATGAGATATTCGTGTCATATTTTAAATTTAATTGTTATAGATGGTATGTGACGACCCCCAACCCGATCGGGGTCGGCGAGCCTCACTCTGGACATTTTAAAATAAATGTGGACTATTTTTTTTTTTAACTTTTACTTTTAAAACCTTGACACAGAGAAAACCTTCTCTAGAATTGAAGTCTAGATAAATGACAGAATAAAAACAAGGTGACAGAATGCTTTGGACATTTTAGAAAAGAAAATAGAATGGACGACAGACATACAGGGGAAGACTTAATAAAATGGGAGACATAAACTAGAAGTCATGCCGTGGAAGACTTACTGTGGACAGCAGAAGCCGTGGATGTTTGAAAGCAAAGACAGAATCTATAGACAATCAGAAGACGTAGACGTTTAAAATCAAAGACAGAATCTGTGGACAAACAGAAGCTGTGGACGTTTAAAATCAAAGACAGAATCTGTGGACAAACAGAAGTTGTGGACGTTTAAAATCAAAAACAGAATCTGTGGACAAACAAAAGCTGTGGACAATCGAGAGCTGTGGACAATCGAGTGCTGTGGACAATCGGAAACTGTGGACAATCGGAAACTGTGGACAATCAAAAACTGACACGGGGTCCCTTAGAAAAGGGGCCCGTGTACAACCCACAAAAAAATGCTAGGTTTATGCTCGGTTGTGTGCTTGTGTGCAATATATGATTAATGAAGAAAATACTAAACTAAGTGCAATAAATAAACAAGGAAGTTAGTTAGTAAGATGGCCGAATGATATATGATGTTAGAGAGAATGAAATGTGCAAGAAAATAAAGAGAAGAAGATGAAATTAGATGTTAGAAATAAAGAGGAATTATAAGCACAAGGAATAAGGAAATGACAAAAAAAATAAAGGTGAGAGTGGGTGCTATGGTGGAGCTGAAATGTAGAGGTGAAATTGTGTGCAAAGTGAAGACAAATAAAGTAAAGAAAAACCCTTGGTGGATCCGTGGTGCGAGCTTACGGGTTAAGCTCCCGGATACACATTTTCCGTGAAGAAAACGACCACCGTAGGCCGGGGATTTTCGTCCTCGTTTCAACTCCCAAAGGAGAAGATGAGGGAATGAATAAGAGCTAACCTAGCAATTCAAGCTAGGCTAGCAATGGAGGCTAACTCCTCTTGGTTCAAGGAACCAAGGAAAACACCAAAGGAAACCTTGGATATTTATGGAAATATTAGTGTATTGATTGAGTAAAAAGTTCCCTACAATCACCAATTCAATTCTTAAATAGGCAACCTAAGGTGGAGGGGGTTTGGGGATGAAATTAAGGCCATTGATCAAGCCAAAATCGTGTGGAGGAGGAGCTGCATCTGAGGGGCACGCGGAAAGACCAATCAGCGCGCGCCAGCGCGCGCACAGCTGGAACCCGGGTAGGGGCGTGCCTGCTGCCAGCTCACCGATCTGCGTCGCTGCTGCTGCGCGAACCAGATGAAGTGTATTTAAGTTACCGGATGTATAAGTGTTATTTCATCGTCCAGTGACCGGCAGATGTAGAGTGTTTAAGCTATCGGATGATGAAAGTTCTATTTTGTCTTCTAGTGATTGGCAGATGAAGTGTATTTAAGTTACCGGATGATGTAAGTGTTATTTCATCGTCCAGTGACCTACAGATGTAGAGTGTTTAAGCTATCGGATGATGAAAGTGCTATTTGTCGTCTAGTGATCAGCAGATGAAGTGTATTTAAGTTACCGGATGATGTAAGTGTATTTCATCGTCCAGTGACCGGTTTGTCGTCTAGTGATCAGCAGATGAAGTGTATTTAAGTTACCGGATGATGTAAGTGTTATTTCATCGTCCAGTGACCGACAGATGTAGAGTGTTTAAGCTATCGGATGATGAAAGTGCTATTTTGTCGTCTAGTGATCAGCAGATGAAGTGTATTTAAGTTACCGGATGATGTAAGTGTTATTTCATCGTCCAGTGACCGGCAGATGTAGAGTGTTTAAGCTATCGGATGATGAAAGTGCTATTTTGTCGTCTAGTGATCAGCAGATGAAGTGTATTTAAGTTACCGGATGATGTAAGTGTTATTTCATCGTCCAGTGACCGGCAGATGTAGAGTGTTTAAGCTATCGGATGATGAAAGTGCTATTTTGTCGTCTAGTGATCAGCAGATGAAGTGTATTTAAGTTACCGGATGATGTAAGTGTTATTTCATCGTCCAGTGACCGGCAGATGTAGAGTGTTTAAGCTATCGGATGATGAAAGTGCTATTTTGTCGTCTAGTGATCAGCAGATGAAGTGTATTTAAGTTACCGGATGATGTAAGTGTTATTTCATCGTCCAGTGACCGGCAGATGTAGAGTGTTTAAGCTATCGGATGATGAAAGTGCTATTTTGTCGTCTAGTGATCAGCAGATGAAGTGTATTTAAGTTACCGGATGATGTAAGTGTTATTTCATCGTCCAGTGACCGGCAGATGTAGAGTGTTTAAGCTATCGGATGATGAAAGTGCTATTTTGTCGTCTAGTGATCAGCAGATGAAGTGTATTTAAGTTACCGGATGATGTAAGTGTTATTTCATCGTCCAGTGACCGGCAGATGTAGAGTGTTTAAGCTATCGGATGATGAAAGTGCTATTTTGTCGTCTAGTGATCAGCAGATGAAGTGTATTTAAGTTACCGGATGATGTAAGTGTTATTTCATCGTCCAGTGACCGGCAGATGTAGAGTGTTTAAGCTATCGGATGATGAAAGTGCTATTTTGTCGTCTAGTGATCAGCAGATTTATCCGAGCAAACCGGGTTCTAAATTTGATTCTGCAGACTGCCTCCCAGCACAGATTGCCATTGAGTACACTCCAGCAACTGTAAATATTTACCGATTTCAGCAAATGTCATTAAGTTAAGATGTATCTATAACTATTTGTCTAGGAATCCCAAAATGGTTAGAGGTCAGCAGAGAGAGACCAATGAGGATAGCAATGCCATTGCTCAGTTGACAGAGTTGGTTATGCGCCAATCCCGCCAGATCGAACAGCTGATGACTGTCAGAGAGGAACAAGGCAACTCCAGTACTAATGCAACTCATGATCATGGGGGTGAGCTTTTCCACCGGCTTCGACCCCCGGTATTCAATGGACATGTTTCAGATCCTATTTAATGGACATGTTTCAGATCCTATTTATGCTGAGGAATGGGTTCGAAAGATGGAGGACATGTTTAAGTATGCAAAGGTTGATGAAGGAGATAAGGTCACATATGCTGTCTTTCATCTGGAATTGAGTGCAAGGCATTGGTGGGATTCAATCCAGAACACCGCTAATGCAGGAGCTATGACCTGGGAAATGTTTAAGACTGCCTTCTTTGACAAGTACTTCAATAGGACTGTTCGGGCCAACAAGAAGAAGGAGTTCATGAATCTGCGACAAACTAGCTCTGTGACGGATTACATATGCAAATTTGATGCTTTATCACGGTTTGCTCCCCGATTGGTTGAGGATGATGAGGACAGAATTTACCAATTTGTTCAAGGACTGAAGCCGAGTTTGTACATGAAAGTAAAGACTGCTGGAATACACAATGTACCTTATGGTGAAGTGACGGCTAAGGCCTTGGAGCTGAAAGAGGCTGAAATGACAGCATATGCACAGCGTGAGCAGCCAAGGAAATTCACGAAGGAAACTTAGCCGCCACCACGTCAGAACAAAGGATGGCAGCCTCAACAGAACAGGGGACCACAACAACAACAGCAAGGTATAAAGAGACCCTTAAATCCAAATGAAGACCAAGGGAAGGGAAAACGACCATTGGCCCCTCTATGCTCCAACTGCCAAAAGAACCACCATGGCGAATGCAAGTTGCATTCTGGCCGATGCTACAGGTGTGATAAAGTTGGACACATAGTCAGAGACTGCCCCATGCCACCTGACCCAAACCGAGCAAGAGTAATGCCCCGAGTCTTTGCTATGATGGAAGATGAAGATACCATGCAGCATACGGTCATAACAGGTACAATTATGATCTGTGGTATTTCTGCTTATACACTTATAGACACGGGAGCCACACACTCATTTATTGCAACCTTATTTGCGTGTAAGCATAAGTTAGAATACTTACCAGCTGATAGGCCATATAGTGTGATGTTACCATCAGGAAAGTCCTTGTATTCTGAGCAAATATTGAAAGGCGATATTGTGTCCTTAGGAAATAAGAAGTTATATGTAGAACGGATTGTAGTTGACATGAAGGGATATGAAGTTATATTAGGAATGGATTGGTTATCCAGACATTATGCCACGAGAAGTTGTAGGTCTGGGTTAGTCGAGTTTCGACCCCCTAATGGAGATAGGTATAGCTTCCAAGCTATACCAAAAATAAGTAAGATACTGATTATCTCCTCGCTAGAGACTCAACGGATATTGAATGATGGCTGTGAAAGTTACCTAGCTAGTATAATGGATACTCGGGTGAGGAATAAGATAGAGTTACAAGATATTCCTATAGTCCGAGATTTCCCTGAAGCATTTTTGGATGATTTGCCAGGATTACCACCTGATAGAGAAATAGAATTTGTAATTGATACGTATCCCGAGGCATTACCCGTATCTAAGAACCCTTACCACATGGCACCAGTTGAGCTGAAGGAATTAAAAGTCCAACTACAGGAATTAGCAGACAAGGGATTTATACGCTCTAGTAGTTCTCCCTGGGGTGCACTTGTGTTATTCGTTAAGAAGAAAGATGGTTCCCTAAGGATGTGCATAGATTACCGAGAACTGAACAAGTTGACAATTAAGAATAAGTACCCCTTGCCCCGTATCGATGACTTGTTTAACCAATTGCAAAGAGCTAAAGTGTTTTCAAAGATTGACTTGCGTTCGGGGTACTATCAACTGAAAGTTAAGGAGAGTGATATACCTAAGACTGCCTTCAGGACCCGTTATGGACATTATGAATTCCTTGTGATGTCGTTTGGGTTAACCAATGCACCTGCAGCTTTTATGGATTTGATGAATCGAGTGTTTCGTGACTACTTGGACAAGTTTGTGATTGTATTTATAGATGATATTCTCATATCCTCACAGACTGCAGCTAACCATGTAGAACACTTAAGGATAGTTTTGACCACCCTGAGACAGCAACAACTTTATGCCAAGTTATCCAAGTGTGAATTCTGGTTGGATAAGGTTAACTTTTTAGGCCATGTCATTTCCGCTGAAGGTATATCAGTAGATCCAACTAAGATTCAGGCTGTTAAGGACTGGCCACAGCCAAAGAATGTCGGTGAAGTCCGTAGTTTTCTTGGTTTGGCAGGCTATTATAGGAAATTTATTAAAGGATTTTCTATGATAGCTAAGCCTTTAACTAGTTTGTCAAAGAAGGACACCAAGTATTCTTGGACTGAAGCCTGTGAAGATGGCTTCTAGACACTTAAGCTGAAGTTGACGACAACCCCGCTTTTGACTATCCCAACTGAAGGAGGAAGGTTTAGTGTTTATTGTGATGCATCCAAAGTTGGATTGGGGTGTGTCTTGATGCAAGACGGCAAGGTCGTGGCTTATTCTTCCAGGCAGTTAAAGAATTATGAACAGAACTACCTCACTCACGATTTGGAATTAGCCGCAGTTGTTTTTGCATTAAAGATTTGGAGATATTATCTGTATGGACAACAGTGTGAAGTATTTTCTGACCATAAAAGCTTGAAGTACCTCTTTACTCAAAAAGAATTAAACATGAGACAGAGACGTTGGTTAGAATTTGTTAAAGATTATGACTTCGAAATTAAGTATCATCCAGGCAAGGCTAATGCTGTAGCCGATGCTTTAAGCAGAATGTCAACGACAATGCAACCCGCGATATCAACCATGTCTATACCTTTGAGGAAGGAAATCCAGAAGTTCGAATTGGAAATAGTTCCCGAGCTGTCAGCTTTACTGGCTGATTTATCTATCCGACCAACTATTTTGGATAGGATCAAAGAGGCACAACAAAAGGATTCGAAGGAGAATAGTAGCATGTTGAGTAGGTTAAAGGACGCCTCCTCGGAGTTCAGTCTCTCTAATGATGGTATTTTGAAATTTAAGAACCGATGGTACATTCCGAATGTTAAGGAGTTACGTGAGTTGATCTTGGCTGAAAATCATTCTTCTTCCTTTTCTGTGCATCCTGGTAGCACCAAGATGTATCGGGATTTAAGGTTACATTATTGGTGGCCAAATATGAAGGGAGATGTTGCCAAGTATGTGGAGTCATGTTTGGTATGCCAACAAGTTAAAGCAGAACACCAACGCCCAGGAGGTACTCTTCAACCCCTACCAATCCCTGAATGGAAGTGGGAAAACATTGCCATGGATTTTGTTGTAGGTTTGCCAAAGACAACTAAAGGACATGATAGTATTTGGGTCGTGGTTGATAGAATGACAAAATCGGCACACTTTATACCTGTAAGAATGACTTTCACAATGGACCAACTTGCTGATCTGTATGTCCAAGAAATCATCAGATTGCATGGAATTCCTTTATCTATTGTATCCGATCGTGATCCTAGATTCACCTCAAGATTTTGGCAAAGTTTGCAAGGCACATTAGGATCAAAGTTATCTTTTAGCACTGCCTTCCACCCACAAACCGATGGACAATCTGAACGGACAATTCAAATACTTGAGGATATGTTGAGGGCATGTGTGCTAGAGTTCCAGACATCGTGGAGTCGATACCTGCCCTTGGTTGAATTCTCTTACAACAATAGTTACCAGTCCACCATAGGTATGGCATCTTATGAAGCACTTTATGGCAGAAAGTGCAGGTCACCTTTGTACTGGGATGAGGTCGGTGAAGCAAAACTCCTAGGTCCTGAGATCTTGCAACAGATGTCAGACAAGATTGCCACTATTAGGAAAAGAATGATAACAGCACAGAGCCGACAGAAGAGTTATGCAGACCAAATGAGAAGAGACCTTGAGTTTTCTGTTGATGATGAAGTTTTCCTGAGGATTTCACCATTTAAAGGAGTCTTAAGATTTGGTAAGAAATGAAAGCTAAGCCCACGGTTTGTTGGACCATTCCCTGTCTTAGAAAGGGTTGGCTGTACATCTTATAGGTTGCAATTACCTCCATCATTGGAAAGGGTTCACAATGTCTTTCACGTGTCAATGTTAAGGAAATGCATACGAGATCCGACGCAAGTTATTCAGCCAACAGATAATGAGTTGGAACCGACACTGGTGTATGAAGAAAAGCCGGTGCAGATATTGGAATCTACAGTTAAGACTCTGAGGAATAAAGAGATTCCACTGGTGAAAGTTTTATAAATGAATCATGGTATCGAGGAAGCCACATGGGAAAGACAGCAGGACATGATGGACAAATATCCAGAACTCTTCACTTGATCAATTTTCGGGGACGAAAATTTTGTTTAAGGAGGGGTGGATGTAACACCCGACAACTTCAACCAGGTGACTTCCTAACTGTATTAACGGTCATGAATATTCAATCTTCACGGTTTAGAGTTTTATGCCAAGCTTAATTAATTACATGTGGATTTAAACTAGGTTGAGTGGCAAAGTTGTAATAATGGAGGATTGAGACCAGTATTTAAAGAAAAGGAAAGGATTCAAACCTCATTTAAACCACTGTAGCCGACATCTCTTACTCTCGGCGACTTTCCCTCCCGAGCTCTCGCTCTCTGTCAGCTGGAAATCCCTCCTTCGACGATCGGTTTCCTTGCTGCTTCTCGGCTACTTTGTGCTCGAGGTACGAGTTTGGCAATGTAGCTATTTTTTAGTCGTTAAGCTTTGTTTCAGCTATGTGTTGAGGTTCTAGATTCTTCAATGGCCGAGTATTAATAAGGATATTTTAAAATCTGAAAGTGGTAATGTCATTCCGAATCGATTTTGGATATTAAACAACCAACCCTGAGTTATCGCTAATCGAATCTGTCTGTTTTGAAACTGCACAGAGAACTATACTAAGGATTCGGGAGTGACTTTAGCTATTAGATCCTAGGATGACTTGTGGTTAGAACTAATAGGGTTTTGTTTTAACTACTGTAATGTAAATGTTTTAGGTGAAGAAGTTTGAAGAGAAAGGAGCTCAAATCGCTAAGGAGACCAAGTAAGTGAATGTATAGGTTTCTTGGTTTTTAGGACCCTACATCAAAGGATGCTAGGTAGAAACTCATACGATGATTAGTAGTTCCTTATGTTACTGACTAGCATTTATGTTGATGATTAGTTCAATGGTAAGGTTCCATGTTGGATAGTGCTCTGTTCTGTAGCTTGATGATTTAAGAATTTCCATGTACATGCATCATGACTATTTTATGCATACGAAAATATTTTAAGAGCATGGTTTTCTCATGAATAAAGTAAGATAACGAAGTAAATCTTATGCAACGTGAATTAACTGAGGGTTGGGGGCGGTTTGACGTATGTCACTATCCAAAAGGAAGGACCATGATTACGACCCGCAAGGGATTATGTACACTCTCACTGTCAACCCCCTTTACCGGCACAAATCCTCTCTTAATCCACACAACATAAACGAGGAATATGATTGATGAATACGAATGATGAGTATGAATGATGAATATGAATAATAAATATGATTGATGAACATGAATGATGAATAAGAATGGAGATTTTGTGTATAATTACGAATAAGAAAAGATTCATGAGCATTTGTTTCTTAAATGAGCATTCATGCATGCTTGTTAGTATTGCATTCCTTACTAAGCATTAGGCTTATAGTTTAAACCTTATGATGTAGGTGACGAGATTTCAGGTGAGGATCCCAAAGTTTATGATGATGTCTGAGCTTGGTTGCTGGAAGGTGATTAGGGTGCAATTTCTGTGGCTGTATGGCAAATGAGACCCCTGGTTAATGTTTTTATGATTTTAGTTACGATAATGAATATGATAGTTTGAGTAGGATGAGTTTATTTTATAATATTGAGTCTTCTTTCAAAGTTGTCTGTTGACCACTGAATCTGGAAATAATTTTAAGGAGTATTGAACGGTCTGTTTGCTGAAGTCTTCCGCTATATGAATTCTGGGTGAGTTACTGATTTTCATTAGTATGAATGTTATGCCATTGAAGTTGAAATCAGTGAAGGTTATGCCTATCGGATGATGAAAGTGCTATTTTGTCGTCTAGTGATCGGCAGACGTATTTAAGTTACCGGATGATGTAAGTGTTATTTCATCGTCCAGTGACCGGCAGATGTAGAGTGTTTAAGCTATCGGATGATGAAAGTGCTATTTTATCGTCTAGTGATCGGCAGATGAAGTGTATTTAAGTTACCGGATGATGTAAGTGTTATTTCATCGTCTAGTGACCGGCAGATGTAGAGTGTTTAAGCTATCGGATGATGAAAGTGCTATTTTGTCGTCTAGTGATCGGCAGATGAAGTGTATTTAAGTTACCGGATGATGTAAGTGTTATTTCATCGTCCAGTGACCGGCAGATGTAGAGTGTCTAAGCCATCGGAAGATGTAAGTATAATTTTGTCGTCTAGTGACCGGTAGATGTGGTTTATTTCTCTATCGGTATATGCAGTCTAAGGGTTTAAGTTCTTCTTCATCAGCTGACACACATTGCACTGCCCGCCGGCAGATGTGTAATGTATTTCTTTGCTGAGCGATGCCTAGTGAATCGCGCATGACATCTTGAGTTAAGTTATGTTTCAAAAAAATATATTACCAATAATGAACAAAGTGTGAGTAATAAGAATTAAATTATTAAGAAAGATATGGATTATGTGACGATCCTTCTGGGGTCGTTACATCACCATTTTATCCTTACTCATTCACTTATTAACCTAATCACTAAATCACTCAAATTTCAATTTTTTTTTTTAAAACATTCTTTATAAATGGAAAAGGTAAATCGGTTAATACAATCTACCCTTCCTTAAAAGAATTTTGTCCTCAAAATTCAGTACCTGAATAATTCTGGATGTTGGTCCATCATGTTTTGCTGGCGCTCCCAAGTTGTCTCCTCTAAGTTCTGGTTGGGCCACAAGACCTTCACCAGAGGAACCTCTTTGTTATGCAATACTTTAACCGTATAGTCTAAGATCTTTACTAGTTTCTCGTCATAAGTAAGAGTAGGATGAATTTCGATGTTCTGATGTTCCACAATTTGATATGGATCCCTTATGCATTTCTTCAACATAGAAACATGGAACACACTATGTATCCCCTCCATAGAAGCCGGTAACTGGAACTGATAGGCTGCTCTCCCAATTCTTTTCAGAATAGTGAACGGTCCAATAAATCTGGGGTTCAACTTGCCCCTCTTCCCAAATCTGACAACTCCTTTGAATGGTGACACCTTGAGAAAAACTTCATCACCTATCTGAAATTCCAATTCTCTACGCCTGCAATCTGTATAGCTTTTCTGTCGGCTCTGAGCTGCCAAAATTCTCTATCGGATGAGGGCAACCTTCTCAACAGTTTGTTGTACAATGTCAGGGCCAAGCAACTGTGCTTCACGAACTTCATCCCAGTACAAAGAAGATCTGCACTTTCGTCCATACAATGCTTCATAAGGTATCATTCCTATTGTTGCCTCAAAACTGTTATTATAAGAGAATTCTACTAAGGATAGGTACTTGCTCCAGGAACCTTGAAAATCCAATGTGCATGCACGAAGCATATCCTCTAATATTTGAATTGTTCTTTCAGACTGTCCATCTGTTTGAGGGTGAAAAACTGTGCTAAAACTAAGCTGCGTGCCCATAGCCTCGTGCAAACTCTTCCAAAACTTGGATGTAAATCTAGAGTCTCGGTCTGAAACTATAGAACTTGGAACTCCATGTAGTCTAACAACTTCGTGCACATACAACTCAGCAAGATGATCCATCGAGTAAGTCACCTTTATCGGTAGGAAGTAAGCTGATTTGGTTAGTTGGTCAACTATCACCCAAATTGCATCATGTCCTTTTGCTGTTCTAGGCAATCCCATAACAAAGTCCATCGTTATTTGTTCCCATTTCCATTCGGGAACTGGTAATGGCTGTAAGGTCCCTGTAGGCCTCTGATGTTCAGCTTTAACCTGTTGGCAAATCAAACACGATCCTACATATTCCGCCACACTTCGTTTCATACCTGGACACCAATAATGTTGCCTGAGATCCTTGTACACCTTTGTACTCCCAGGGTGAACAGAGAACCTGGAAGAATGTGCTTCTGAAAGAATCTCATCTCGAAGTTCTTTAACGGTAGGAACAAACCACCTATTTCTAAATTTAAGGATCCCTTCAATGGAATAGTTGAAATCCGAATTAACAGTAGATCCTATGCTTAATTTGTACTTGTTGCATTCCACATCATTTGCCTGAGCTTCTTTTATTTTCTCCAGAATAGTAGGCTTTAAGGTTATGGCTGAGAGTATAGCTGATACACTAGATACTGCTTCTAGATTAAACCTCTGGAATTCTGACTCTAAGGCTAATGACATATCAAAAATCATAGATGGGGTTGATGTTGTTACTATACTCAAAGCATCTGCCACAACATTTGCTTTACCGGGATGGTATTTTATCTCAAAATCATAATCCTTGACAAATTCCAACCATCGACGTTGCCTCATGTTTAGTTCCTTCTGTGTGAAAATATACTTCAGGCTCTTATGATCTGAAAATATCTCACAAGATTGTCCATACAGATAATGCCTCCAAATTTTAAGTGCAAATACCACTGCAGCTAATTCTAAGTCATGCGTAGGATAGTTCTTCTCATGTGTTTTCAACTGTCTAGAGGCATAAGCTATCACTTTTTCACTCTGCATTAACACACAACCAAGACCAATTTTGGAAGCATCACAATAAATACTAAATTTACCATCTTCAACTGGAAGGGTTAAAATTGGAGCATTGGTCAGTTTCTGTTTCAAGGTCTGGAAACTATGCTCACATTCATCAGTCCATATATACTTCACATTTTTCCTTGTTAACTTAGTAAGAGGTGTAGCAATCTTCGAAAATCCTTCAATGAACTTTCTATAATACCCTGCAAGTCCAAGAAAACTCCTGATATCTGTAGCATTCCTTGATTGGGGTCATTCCTTAACTACCTGAACCTTAGCTGGATCAACAGATATCTCATCCCCAGAGATAGCATGTCCTAAAAAGTGAACTTGGTCCAACCAAAATTCACACTTAGAAAACTTGGCGTAAAGTTGGTGCTCTTTTAATACTTCCAACACCAAGGTCAGGTGCCTAGCATGCTCATCTTTAGTACGGGAATAGATTAGAATATCATCAATGAACACTATGACAAATTTATTTAGGTATTCATGAAACACCCTATTCATAGATCCATAAAGGCAGCTGGTGCATTTGTCAACCCAAAGGACATAACCAAAAACTCATAATGTCCAGTGCGAAAGGCAGTCTTTGGGATATCTTCAGATTTAACCTTCAACTGATAATAACCAGACCTAGGTCAATCTTAGAGAAAACTTTAGCACCATTAAGCTGATCAAATAAATCATCAATCCTTGGTAAAGGATACTTGTTCTTGACAGACAACTTATTCAATTCTGTATAATCAATGCACATACGCATTGATCCATTTTTCTTTTTGACAAAAAGGACAGGTGCACCCCACGGTGAAAAGCTAGGGCTTATGAACCCTTTCTCCAATAAATCCTCCAACTGTTTCTTCAATTCCTTAAGTTCTGTAGGTGCTAGTCTATATGAATTTTTAGACACAGGTTCGGCGCCGGGGTAAACATCTACAACAAATTCAATTTTTCTATCTGGTGGTAAACCAGGAAGGTCATCTAAAAATACTTCGGGGAAGTCTTGGACAATTAAGACATTTTGAGGATTTGTTTTTCCTACAGGCTGTGTGTCTAAAACGCTAGCTAAGAAGCACAAATACTCTCCACACAGGGAAGATCTAGTGTTAATAGAAGTCATCACAGACATTTCCTTACTCTTCTTTGAAGCTTGAAAGGTATGTTTCAAATTACTAGGGGGTTGAAAGCTAACTATTCCAGTTCTACAATCAATTGTGGCGTGGTGTTTAAACAACCAGCCCATACTTAGGATTACATCAAATCCTAATATATCCATAATTATAAGATCAGCAGGTAGACTTACGTTCCCTACTAACACGACACTGTCAAGCATCACCTGGTTAGAGTGCATGCGTTCACCGGAAGGTAATGCAACACTAAACACATGCATGGAAGGGGTAAACTGTACATCTAACTTAACAGCAAATGCAGATGCTATGAATGAATGCGTCGCACCAGAATCTATTAAAGTAAAAGCAGGCATAGAATTAATCAATATAGTACCTGACACAACAACGGGCTGTTCCTCACCCGACTCCGTCATGGAGAATATTCTTGGTTTAATCATAGCAGGGTCATTCTTAGGAACGGGACAGTCTCTGCTAATGTGGCCGACCTTGTTACAATTGTAGCATCTGGTGATTCTAGGCTTCGAGCATTCCTTGAACGTGTGTCCAACCTCCTCACAGTTGAAGCACTTCCCAAAGCCCAGTCTGCATTCCCCCGGGTGGTTCTTCAAACACTTAGGACACTAGGGAAATTTCTTGACATTCTGCAACTTCCCTCCTGCTCCTTGGCTATTTTGGCCTTCACTTGGCCTCTTCGTTCCTCTTAGTTGGTGTGGCTGGTTAAACCTTTGTGGGACCTCCTTTGGTCCAGCACATTTCCTTTCAACTTCTTCCACTTCCAAAGCAGTGGACACAACCTCGCTGAATGTTAAGCCTTTAATACCACAAAATTTAACCCCTCGGTAGATTTCTGGCTTCAGTCCATGCATAAATTTAAACACTTTATCTTCTTCCTTGTGAGCAAAATGTCCAGCAAACCTGGACAAGGACTCAAATTGTCTACTGTACTCGGCCACAGACCCTGTCTGCTTCAAGTTTAGAAACTCCAATTTCTTCGCGGTTTGGACTGTGCTGTTAAAATACTTCTCATAGAAGACGCCCTTGAACTGTGACCAAGGCATCGCCATAACATCAGTGGTGGTCTCTATTGTTTCCCACCAGAGTTGAGCTTCACCAGCCAAGTGGAATGTTGCCAACGTGACCTTGTCTCCTTCTCTAATGTTGGCACACCTAAACATACTCTCAATCTTTTTAAGCCATCCATCAGCAATAACTGGATCAGATGACTGTCCATCAAACGTGGGTGGTCTTAGTCTCCGAAATCTATCTCCAGAATGTTCATTGCTAGAACCCGAGTTGGCACTTCCTTGTACCTCTCGGTTCAACAGTGCTCCTAGTTGGTCAGACTGTTGGCGCACTAGATCAGTTTGCTAACGCACTAAATCCGTCAGCTGCCTAATCACACTAGGCTCCTCTTCCTCTCTCACATTAGGCATTTCTCTTGGCACTCTAAGTCTCCCTGGGCGTCTGGCCATTGTACTAAATTCCTGTACAGGGTTAATGACACTCTTAAATATCTATTAACTAAGGTTAACATAAACACTTACAGTTGTTGAAGTACTTTCATGCAACGATTGGCACTGATGAGTAATCTTTTGAACAGTTTAACTGAATGTCTCTGATACCATACTGTAACACCCCGAATTTTATAAACCTGGTTCGTTACTCAAAGCTCGAACATAACTAAGGAACTTTGGACTAAATTTAAAACTTCGCTCGAAAGTCAAAATTTGACATTTTCTAAAACTTCAAAACATTTAAAGACTTGCAGCGGAAATCATTTAAGCAAAAATAGAGTTAAACAAAACTATAGAAACAATGTTTGGATAATCGGTTGGAATATTAAGAAATAATCGACCAAAGAAAGTAAAGGTTTAATCGTGAAATACTTGAAATGTTTCAGAAGTCAAACGTAGCTGCCGCTGAGCAAAGTCAACGGAAGAAACTGAAACAGAAAACAGAAGGCCTCTTCCGGTGACAAAACAATAAAAACTGAGGCTACGTCATCCGGTGGATTTAACAAACGACATCCACCGGTGACTAAATGACAAAGTCCATTTTTCCTTCACAAGACAAAACAAAACTGAATACATCGCCCGGTCACTAAGTGACAAAAACCCATTGCTCACAACCACCAGTCATAAGACGACAAAAGTTTTCCTACATCTACGATGACGTCAGCTGGATGATTTCCTTCACCCGAAAGAGTAAATCTCACATCCACCGGTGACGTCAGCCGGATGATTTCCTTCATCCGATCGACTTCATCTCACATCCACCGGTGACGTCAGCCGGATGATTTCCTTCATCCGATCGATTTCATCTCACATCCACCGGTGACGTCAGCCGGATGATTTCCTTTATCCGATCGACTTTATCTCACATCCACCGGTGAACTTCATTCACCAATGGTTAAACTTACAAATTTCACTAAAAGCATTCAAAACAACTTGACCCCAAATAACATTTGACATTCAACAAATAACCATTAACAAAAGAACAACATCTATATCCTCGACATAACTTTGAAAATGATAAACTCCAACTACATTTAAATCACGTTTTCTTTGACAGAGAAGAAATTCCCAAAGGTATCAAAACATCAAATAACTACTAAGACTTCATCTACAGACAAGTGTTAAAACCAACAGAGTACTTTTATCAGAAAGTCTCAAGGGAATGTATTCAAAAATGTTAAAATCACTTCTGTCATTAGAAAACTCAACATACTTAAATCAAATCATAGCTCACTGAATCTTAACTTCTTCAGACGCCAGTTAACCCACCTCATCAGTATACCAAATCGAGGCAGAGAAGTGCTCCTCCAACTTCACCTATTCTTCAGCGAACTCAGTAAACACACCTGCTGTCACTTTTTCACCTACATCACAAAACTCATCTATTAGCCTAATGCTAAGTAAGTAAAGCAGTAATGAAATGAAATGTTGATATCTGAATTCCTAAACATGCAATTTCTACTTTCTCTTCTCAGTTGTCATTCATCGTTTCTGTTCAGATCCTCCTGTGAAATTGGGAGTTAGATCAACTCTCCCAAAGTATAAATATCCACTGACTCATTAAGGGGCAGATTAATTCCCTTAACAGTAATCTGATTCACATAGCTGTTTCCGATCCCCCTGTGAAATTGGGAAGTGGATCAAATTTCCCAAAGTCTACATATCCACTATCTCATTAAGGGGCGGATTATTTTCCTTAACAGTAAATCTGTTTTGCATAGCTGTTTCAATATGTTCATTCCTTACCATGCCAACATGCATTCAAATTCATTTTCGTATACTTTTAAAACATGATGCATAACATACAGACACATTCAAATAAACATATTCCTAATGTTTTGTGATGTAGGCCCGAAGGCGCAAGCAAACTTCACTTACCTGGTCTCCTGGAAATCGCTCGGTTTTAACTACTTTGGAAGCCCTGTTAACCTAATGTCATAAACAAAATACCATTCAGATCTTCACTAAACCTCATCCTACACCATTCACAAACCTACGGAGCTAGTTTAGAAGTTCGGATCATCGTACATTCTTGATTCAATACTAACCCGAACTTAACTCACTCACAGCATTCTCAAAAATACACTCATTGCACTCTCTCTGCTATATAGCCACTAAATCTCGAGAAAACGAAGGGAAAACTTACCTAGTTTGAGGAAATGGAGATCGGAAGGGAAAATCACTTGGAGCTCTGTTGAGCTTGAGCTGAATACCGAGAAGGAAAATGAAGGAACAGTGGTGGCTAAACCTCATTAAATCTTTCCTTAAATACGTTATCCACAATAAATTTCAATTTACCATTTTATCCTTACTCATTCACTTATTAAATTAATCACTAAATCACTCAAATTTAAATTTTTTTTTAAAAACATTCTCTATAAATGGAAAAGGTAAATCGGTTAATAGAAACCGAGTGTTACACTGTGCACTATCAGGCACATAACAAGGATACAGAACAAAAATACAGTACAGAAATACAGAACAGAAATACATAACAGAAATACAGAACAGAAATACAAAATAGAACAGGATGTCAGTCCTCGTCCCACACTTAACCCTACATTACATTACAAATTTTATCTTTCTTAACTTCAAAACGTGTGCAGAAAATATTTGTATGACTTTCGGAAAAAACGTGTATGCATGAACATTTACGGTGCTTAAAAATAACTTAAACAGCCTACAGGATAACAAGTAAAACAGAAAGCAAACTCACTCAACTTAGAACTTAACCTACTGCCTAACTACCCGACAACCAAAACCTAGTATCTCCGTGCTGTAGGGCCTTAAGGGCCAACTTATACGTATAAACTTACCTGGCATCCGTGAAGTTGCAAGTCTTGAACGTGTTGCCTCGGTGATGCACGAACCTTAGGCAGAGAAATAGAAAGAAACTGAGGAGATCAGAGGAGCTTCGATGGTCGTTCGTCATCTGGAAGAGAGAAGTCAGAGAGAAGGCACAGAGGAGAAGAAGAAAAATGAGAAGTGAAAATGAGGAGGGTTTCACATAGGAGGAAGAGAAGAGGCAGTGATCTTCTACAACAAGTTTGGACAGTACGTCTATCCATTGGCTTTCTCCCACCAACCTTACTTGGCTTCCTAATTTGCCCCTCCATGCATCTCTAACTAATGGTTTTGTTTTGGTTATGCATTAGTTTGGTTTTTCCCACTATTTAATCCAACATAAACCCCGTCGATTTGGTTTCTCTGAAACCTCCTTATCCCACCAAATAACCTAATAAATTCTTAGGGTTCTAACAAAACTTCCCGCTCACAAAATGGCCTTAAATTTCTCCACTTCTCCGTTTCTGAGCACAATAATTAAAAACTGTAACACCGAAAAATCTCAGGTGTTACATGGTATGACATACATTTTGCTTCATATTGAATTAATTAGATCAACAATTTCTTATATTATTTGATCTATTTCAAGACAAGAAGAATATGAAGAATATTTTAGAGCTGTCGAATTTAAACAGAACAGAAATACAGAACAGAAATACAGAACAGAAATACAGAACAGAAATACAGAACAGAAATACAGAACAGAAATACAGAACAGAAATACAGAACAGAAATACAGAACAGAAATACAGAACAGAAATACAGAACAGAAATACAGAACAGAAATACAGAACAGAAATACAGAACAGAAATACAGAACAGAAATACAGAACAGAAATACAGAACAGAAATACAGAACAGAAATACAGAACAGAAATACAGAACAGAAATACAGAACAGAAATACAGAACAGAAATACAGAACAGAAATACAGAACAGAAATACAGAACAGAAATACAGAACAGAAATACAGAACAGAAATACAGAACAGAAATACAGAACAGAAATACAGAACAGAAATACAGAACAGAAATACAGAACAGAAATACAGAACAGAAATACAGAACAGAAATACAGAACAGAAATACAGAACAGAAATACAGAACAGAAATACAGAACAGAAATACAGAACAGAAATACAGAACAGAAATACAGAACAGAAATACAGAACAGAAATACAGAACAGAAATACAGAACAGAAATACAGAACAGAAATACAGAACAGAAATACAGAACAGAAATACAGAACAGAAATACAGAACAGAAATACAGAACAGAAATACAGAACAGAAATACAGAACAGAAATACAGAACAGAAATACAGAACAGAAATACAGAACAGAAATACAGAACAGAAATACAGAACAGAAATACAGAACAGAAATACAGAACAGAAATACAGAACAGAAATACAGAACAGAAATACAGAACAGAAATACAGAACAGAAATACAGAACAGAAATACAGAACAGAAATACAGAACAGAAATACAGAACAGAAATACAGAACAGAAATACAGAACAGAAATACAGAACAGAAATACAGAACAGAAATACAGAACAGAAATACAGAACAGAAATACAGAACAGAAATACAGAACAGAAATACAGAACAGAAATACATAACAGAAATACAGAACAGAAATACAGAACAGAAATACAGAACAGAAATACAGAACAGAAATACAGAACAGAAATACAGAACAGAAATACAGAACAGAAATACAGAACAGAAATACAGAACAGAAATACAGAACAGAAATACAGAACAGAAATACAGAACAGAAATACAGAACAGAAATACAGAACAGAAATACAGAACAGAAATACAGAACAGAAATACAGAACAGAAATACAGAACAGAAATACAGAACAGAAATACAGAACAGAAATACAGAACAGAAATACAGAACAGAAATACAGAACAGAAATACAGAACAGAAATACAGAACAGAAATACAGAACAGAAATACAGAACAGAAATACAGAACAGAAATACAGAACAGAAATACAGAACAGAAATACAGAACAGAAATACAGAACAGAAATACAGAACAGAAATACAGAACAGAAATACAGAACAGAAATACAGAACAGAAATACAGAACAGAAATACAGAACAGAAATACAGAACAGAAATACAGAACAGAAATACAGAACAGAAATACAGAACAGAAATACAGAACAGAAATACAGAACAGAAATACAGAACAGAAATACAGAACAGAAATACAGAACAGAAATACAGAACAGAAATACAGAACAGAAATACAGAACAGAAATACAGAACAGAAATACAGAACAGAAATACAGAACAGAAATACAGAACAGAAATACAGAACAGAAATACAGAACAGAAATACAGAACAGAAATACAGAACAGAAATACAGAACAGAAATACAGAACAGAAATACAGAACAGAAATACAGAACAGAAATACAGAACAGAAATACAGAACAGAAATACAGAACAGAAATACAGAACAGAAATACAGAACAGAAATACAGAACAGAAATACAGAACAGAAATACAGAACAGAAATACAGAACAGAAATACAGAACAGAAATACAGAACAGAAATACAGAACAGAAATACAGAACAGAAATACAGAACAGAAATACAGAACAGAAAAAAAAAAAATTAAAATTGATATAGATAATAGGTGAAATTTACTTATTTAATGTTGCAAAATATTGGCCATATTGACAAATTATTGTGATTTTATTAATGAAAAAACACACAGTATTAATTTTGATAAATCTAGTTGTGATGTTGCTAATATACTTCTTGATTTTAAAACATTTTTGTGATGCTACAAATAAATATTTGAGGATTTATTATTTCACTTCTTATCATATTCTTCCATTTTTGTAAATTTAAAATATACTTTTGCACAATATCAACAAATAGATGAATTTGGTGATATTCTTAATAAAATGGGAATAAAATTTAAAAAATATTAGCTTGACCATTCTTCCTGTTTTTTGTTATGCATGCATCATGAATCGTAGGTATAAAGGAAAAAGAGTGTTTCTTATGATTAGTAGAATTTCTACTAATTTATATACTAATTTCTAGTGATCAAATAACACATGGAATTATTAATTTATATTTTTCTTGTGAAATTAAATATTCTAATGTTAGTTATTCACATTTTTATTCGCACAATGTAGTCATGCTAGAACATACTCTGTTGTGTGGATAATTTCTATTTTCAAAATTTCAAACAAATTCTTGGTAGCCAGTGAATTTAAAATTGTTTGATTTTACTCTTTGACTATGGTCTTCTCTGAGCCGGAGAAGAGCTTCCCTTCGATTGCGTAATAAATCTTTAATCAAATATGAGATATATCATTGTCAAATTTAAATTAAATAACTAGCAGTAAAAATATCAATCAAACAACAAAATAATCAAAAATCAATTCAATACCATAAAATCATTGAATAATTCATCCGAACAAACTCTGGACCGGTTGAGCGACCTAAGTTTTTAAAGCAAGAATTTTTACCCTAATTTATAAAGTTTTCGGTGAATAAAATAATGGGAAGTGAGTTACTTAAATAGAAGACCTATTGATAGTCACTTAAACATTGCTTACAAACTTCGTACTAGTGAAAAGAATTAACAGATACTTAAACAAACAATAACTCTATACTCTTTGATCGAAGTAAGTAATTACTATGTGGTCGTATGCTCTACATTACAAAGCATAGTATAAAACTCTATTTTTTATATTTAATTCTTGCTATTAGAATTCGTTTCCTTTTATTGAGACTTTTGAATTTTTTATTTGTGTTGTGAATATCTCGTGCTAGATATTATTGTGATGAAAATAATGAAAAATGGTGATATAATTTGGATTGTGTGGAAGCGTGAAAAATGTAGAATTGACAAAGATTGGGCGGTTTTCTCATATGAAAAAGCTATTTGGATTTAGAAACTATTTTGGAGTGCAGACTGTATTTCTTGTTCTCTGTTGATTTGAAAATTTTGTGACTACTTTGAAAATGCATCTACATACAAAAATAATATGTATCCTTAATATATTAAATAAACTAATATGTTCACATGCTATAAGTCTATAAATGCGTAACCTTAATATATTTTCTTTATACACACACTTGTTATATATTCCTCTAAATTTATCTTTATTTATATTTCTTAGAATTTTTTCTAATAATTATTATTATTCATATACTATTTGTAAATATCCTATTAAACTTGTCTCATATCATTATCTTAAACTTGTTATAGTACCACAACTCTCTCCATGTCTACAATCACATAACGCTCTCACACTCCCATTGGCACCATCAATACTGCCATCAATCCCAGATTGCCCTTATTGTAAAGCGAAAAAAATTCTACCGTGAGTCTATTACCTTTTGTTGCTCATTGGGAAAGAGAGTGTTAGCTACTAACAACATTTCTCCCATATTACATGCTCTGTACATTGGAAAATCTAAAGACAGTACATTTTTTCACACTTTTGTCGGAACATATAATAAATAATACTTTTGTTTTTACTTTCTTTGGTGTAAAAGACAACAAGCAGTCGTCACGTAGACATAGGAAAACATACATCTTCCATATTCAAAGACAAATATATCACTTTATCAATGAAGTATTCTCTTCTGCTGAACAACCGAACAACCATCTTGTTTGCAACTATATTTTTATGATACCGGCTTACAACTTGAACATCGATTGCAAATGACGAATAGATTGCATGAAGAGACCACTAAAAAATCTGTGACGACCCCCGACCCGATCGGGGTCGGCGAGCCTCACTCCGGACATTTGAAACGTGAAGTAATTTTTTTTTTTTTTTGAACTTTTAAAATAGCCAGACATAAAATCAAAGGCATAAGATGGAAAGCAGAAATGCAGAAGCTGTAGACAACAGAAGGGAAGACAGAAGTGGACGACATTGCAACAAACAGGAATAGACAACTGGGATGAAAGGCAGAATGGACGATGTTAAAACAATAAAGCAGGGCGATTAAATCGGTCGAAGATACCTCGGTACTGAAATCGGTCGAAGTGACCTCGGTGATGAAATCGATCGAAGTGACCTCGGTTGTGAAATCGGTTGAAGTGACCTCGGCGTTGAAATCTGTAACGCCCCCGAACCTACCCTGGCTCGGTGCGCCACTTTGCTAACCAATTTCACGCTAAAACCTCATTAAAAAAATAAAATTAACACCGCAGGATTTAAACTAAATCTCCTGAAACTCTTTTAGGTCATACCTAGTTGCCCAGACTCTTTTAATCCTAACCTTTAAGCACCACGGCGTCCTTCCCGAAAATTTCGACAAAGTAACGCCTGAAAATGGCGCCTCAAAATGCTAGATATTTGCATACAATCCAATCCCAAACAATCCAGAATAATCTTACTTCACTAACCAACTATCCACTCAACAATCCCACATATAAAAACCTCCAAATACAGGGCGACACATCACCTTTAACCTAACTATATACAAAAAATACAATTAGTTACGCTTTCCCATCATTTCTACAAACAGACATCTAAAATAAACTATCAAATATAAAGCCCCACATCTCCCGAAGACCATGGTGGAGTTGCCCCGACAACTGCCCGTACTGGCACGCCCCGTGCATCTCCGACTGCTCCCAAGTCTTGGCTGACTCACATAGCTCACCTGTACCCGCGTCGTTACCTACACCACAGAACACACACGCACACGTAAGCTTACGCTTAGCAAGTAGGGATTAACAAATACGACTAGATAAAATGCAAGCTACATACAACGCTGAACAAAACAACCAAACAACACAACGACACGAAACAAAACACAGATTTGCCCGCATCAACGATGCCTTATTCTTTAATACAGCACGACAACACAAAACAACACCACAACACCACAATGCAACTCGACAACTCGACTCAACATAACACGACCAAACAATGCTAGTTGCCCGCACCCGAAAGGATGCCTTAGTTGCCTGCACCCAAAAAGGATGCCAAAGGATGCCTTACTCTTTAACACAGCACGACACGCAACACAACACCACAACGTACATCTCTTACGAGACACCCAAAACGTACATCTCTTACGAGACACAAAGCGTAATGCAACTCAACAACTCGACTCAACATAACACGACCAAACAATGCTAGTTGCCCGCACCCGAAAGGATGCCTTAGTTGCCTGCACCCAAAAAGGATGCCTTACTCTTTACCCGACTACCACACAACATCTTACGTATACTCAGTCAGGTGCCTCTTGCAAAACCTCCCGAAGTTTGCCATATTTCAGACACTACTTTGCGACGAGGAACCACTGCATATCTTTTGTGGAAACCTCCCGAAGCTTGCCATATTTCAGACACTACTTCGCGACGAGGAACCACTGCATATCTTTTGTGGAAACCTCCCGAAGCTTACCATATTTCAGACACTACTTCGCGACGAGGAACCACTGCATATCTTTTGTGGAAACCTCCCGAAGCTTGCCATATTTCAGACACTACTTCGCGACGAGGAACCACTGCATATCTTTTGTGGAAACCTCCCGAAGCTTGCCATATTTCAGACACTACTTCGCGACGAGGAACCACTGCATATCTTTTGTGGAAACCTCCCGAAACTTGCCATATTTCAGACACTACTTCGCGACGAGGAACCACTGCATATCTTTTGTGGAAACCTCCCGAAGCTTGCCATATATCAGACACTACTTCGCGACGAGGAACCACCGCCAACAGACCACTTTCAATCCATATTGTACTCACATTTCAAAACCAGCAATGCTTAACCAACAAAAAAGGCGAAACATCTAAACAACAAACAACAACAACCAGCAATGCTTAACCAATCAAAGGAGGCGAAACAACTAAACAACAAACAACATCAACTAGCAATGCTTAACCAACAAAAGAGGCAAAACAACTAAACAACAAACAACAACAACAAGCAATGCTTAACCAATCAAAGGAGGCGAAACAACTAAACAACAAACAACAACAACAAGCAATGCTTAACCAATAAAAGGAGACAACCAAACAACAAACAACAAAACAAATCCTACCGTTCCGTGGTGTAGGCCCGAAGGCAAAACACAAACGTCCTCTACTAACCTGGCGTCCTAGCCCGATGAGGATTCTCGGTTACCTGTCCACCTATGGCTCGACCTACGACAAATAGTCAAACTTCATTAAAATCAAGCCTACATTCACCAATTACTCTCAAACTACTATTTCTAGCCTAATCCAACTAAAACCTAACTAAACGAACCACTAATTTGGGTTCGGTAAAAACTGACTCGAAACTCAAACGCGCGTAACTTTTGCGTCGGATATCGGAATCGAACGATTTCAACGGCCACGTACTCCTCTAATAACCTATTTTAACCTGCCAAAAGGAATTGCAAAACAAACAACCGTAGCTAGGTCAAAACTAGCAAAACCCGAACTGCCCTAAGCCGGGAATTTTTCCCTTTTCCAATTTTCCGTCAATTCTCACTCAATTCTTCACCAATCAACCACATATACCCTCAATTAGCATAATCTAACAAAAAATCCCGAACTACAAGCAAAAACCCGAAATGCCCCAAACAGGGCTTGCTGTATTTTGCCCAAATCGGGCTCCTCACTGCCAAGCAACCAAAGCTGGTCCAAGGGTCAGCAAACCCACGCCGGAGGTGACCAAAATCGGCCGGCGATCGGAGCTAAAACAAGCTCGTCGCTCACAGCCTCAAGCGAACCGAAAACAGGGCAAAAACCACACTTACCGGGTCGGTTCGTGCGCGAAGGGAGCCGTACCCTGCTCGTCGCCTTCGTCTGGCTGGAGACTGTCAAAAATCGCCGGTGAACGGCGCCGCGTCGCCTCCCCCTCTTCCCTATTCTTCTCTTGGTCGTCGGGCTCGAGCTCGAACACAAACAGAATGGTTTTTAACCATTCTGTTGTTTAAATTTGAATTAGTAATAACAAATAAAAACTAATTAAAATAAACCTTTTTATTAAACAATTACCTTAGCATTTTATTTCTCTCAAATTTTCCTTCTTAAAAAAAATCTCGGGGTGTTACAAAATCGGTCGAAAGTGACCTCGATGATGAAATCGGTCGAATTGACCTCGGCTTTGAAATCAGTCAAGTGACCTCGGCCCTAACACTTAACTGAAATTTATGAAAAAGATTCAAATGCGTCTGGATGACAGAAATGGACGACAGGTTTGACGACAAGTTTTGACGACTGTTTTAAAGAATAGCGTTGGACGACTGTTTTAAAGACAGAATGGACGACTGTTTTAAAGGGCAGAATGGACGACTGTTTTTTTTAAAGGGAAGAAGGGAATAATAATAATAATAATAATAATAATAATAATAATAATAATAATAATAATAATAATAATAATAATAATAATAATAATAATAATAATAATAATAATAATAATAATAATAATAATAATAATAATAATAATAATAATAATAATAATAATAATAATAATAATAATAATAATAATAATAATAATAATAATAATAATAATAATAATAATAATAATAATAATAATAATAATAATAATAATAATAATAATAATAATAATAATAATAATAATAATAATAATAATAATAATAATAATAATAATAATAATAATAATAATAATAATAATAATAATAATAATAATAATAATAATAATAATAATAATAATAATAATAATAATAATAATAATAATAATAATAATAATAATAATAATAATAATAATAATAATAATAATAATAATAATAATAATAATAATAATAATAATAATAATAATAATAATAATAATAATAATAATAATAATAATAATAATAATGGGTGTTACAAAATCGGTCGAAGTGACCTCGATGATGAAATCGGTCGAATTGACCTCGGCTTTGAAATCAGTCAAAGTGACCTCGGCCCTAACACTTAACTGAAAATTTATGAAAAGATTCAAATGCGTCTGGATGACAGAAATGGACGACAGGTTTGGACGACAAGTTTTGGACGACTGTTTTAAAGAATAGCGTGGACGACTGTTTTAAAGAACAGAATGGACGACTGTTTTTAAAGGGCAGAATGGACGACTGTTTTTTTTAAAGGGAAGAATGGATGACTGTTGTTAAAGGGCAGAATGGACGACTGTTTTTAAAGGGCAGAATGGACGACTGTTTTTAAAGGGCAAAATGGACGACAATTTTTTTAAAAAAAAATCCAACACTTCACCGATCAATCTGCTACCACAGCCGATTGATCGGCTACCTCTCTGTTTGACAGTTTACATCTCTTGACACAAAAAGCTTCAAACTTCAAAAACCCGATTCAAAACATAAGTTTGCACATATCAGAAAAACATGACAGAAGTTCAAAAATCTGACTTCATGGATAGCTCTAAAACTCAAGACAATCCATGCGTAACCTAAAAGAAAATACTCCAAGCAGCTCCATAATATTTCAAAATATATATATATACAACTGTCAAAACAGAGGTTTTAAAACTTCAACCCCAAAACCTATACATTACTGAATCCCAACAGAGACTATACAAACATGAACTTCATTTTAAGAAAACAAAACAACTTCACTCTCGGGTTAGAAATGTGTCTGGCTGCCGCAACCACCCCCAAAAGCTCGTGCCACTGACCACCTATTCGTCGGCCTGAGGCACAAAGTCCTCATCTGGAGGATCCATACCTCCAACAAGGAGTTTAACTATGAGTCTAGAGCTCAGTAAGAACATATAATGCAGTGATGTATATGCTATGCATGAACTTTTGAAATACATAAACATTACTTTACATTATGTTAAGTGCACGGAAGGTATAAGTGGGGCTTATAGATGAACTGGCACAACAAAAGTGCACTATAAGGCACTATGCACTATCAGGAACATAACAGGGATACAGAACAGAACAGGATGTCAGTCCTCGTTCCACACTTAACCGTACATTACATTACATGTTTTATCTTTCTTAACTTCAAACCTCGTGCATAAAATATTTAAATGACTTTCAGGAAAACGTATATGCATGAACATTTACGGTGCTTAAACATAACTTAAACAGGCTACAGGATAACAAGCAAAACAGAAAGCAAACTCATTCAACTTAGAACTTAACCTACCACCTAACTACCTGACAACCAAAAACCTAGTATCTCCGTGCTGTAGGGCCTTAAGGGCCAACTTATACGCATGAACTTACCTGTTGTCTGTAGAGTTGCAGGTCTCGCACGTAAGTCCTCGGCAATACACGAACCTAAATTGTGTATAATCGGACCGTTAACCTTAAGCTTCATTAAAACTAAAGAATAACTAACCTACACTTGTTAACTAATGAAAAAGGGTTACCTTTATTGGAGAAAACAGGGGAAAAATAGGAGAAACGAAGTTTTGGAATGGTCGCAGTCGCGTGGAAGAGAGAAAACAGAGAAGTGTTTCACGTAGGAGTGAAGAGAATAGAGGAAGAAGAGAAGATAAAAGGCATGGCTTCTTCAACAAGTTTGCCAAGTGTCAATCATCCATTGGCTTCCTCCCAGTAACCTTAATTGGTTTCCTAATTTGCCCCTCATTGGTTTCTAACTAAATTGTTATTTAGTTCAGTATTATTTAGTTTGTCGGCTCGGTCTCACGAATCTCTCTCATTCAATTAGTCACATCGACAATTTCCACAAAAACATTCATCGTATTAATATCAAATTAATCCCGCTTAATGATTCGGGGAATATTTACATGGCAAAAATGTCGGGTGTTACATTCCACCCACCTTAACAAAAATTTTGTCCCCAAAATTTTCTTAAGCAAATAGCGCCAGATATTGGGCTCTAACGTCCCATTGTCTTTCCCAAGTTGCTTCCTCGACGTTATGATTGTGCCATAATACCTTCACTAATGAGATTACTTTGTTGCGCAACACCTTGACTGAAGAATCCAAAATCTTTATGGGTCTTTCTTCATATGTCAGCGTCAGCATAATATCTAAGTCCACCGGTTCCACGATCTGAGTAGGATCTTGCACACATTTTCTCAGCATTGAAACGTGAAAGACGTTATGAACCTCATTCATGGACGCTTGCAGCTGCAGTCTGTAAGCCAGGCTTCCTACTCTCTTCAAGATGGGAAAGGGCCCAACGAACCTTGGACTGAGCTTCCCTTTCTTACCGAACCTCATCACGCCCTTGAAAGACGACACTTTGAGGAATACTTCATCGCCTTCAGCGAACTCTAAGTCCCTCCTTCATCAGTCCGCGTAACTTTTCTGTCGACTTTGTGCAGTATTGATTCGTTGTCTGATAGTAGCAACCACCTCAGACATCTGCTGTAGTAACCCAGGGCCGACAAGTCTGGCTTCTCCAATTTCATCCTAACACAATGGAGATCTACACTTTCTGCCATAAAGAGCCTCATACGGGGCCATATCGATCGTAGCCTGGTAGCTCTTTTATAACAGAACTCCACTAACGGCCGATATTTACTCCAAGGAGCATGAAATTCCAACACGCACGACCTTAACATATCTTCCAGTATTTGAATCTTCCTCTCGCATTGTCCGTCCATCTGTGGATGAAATGCTGTGCTGAAATTTAACTTAGTACCGAAGGAGCTTTGCAAACTTTTCCAAAACCTAGAAGTAAATCTAGGATCCCGATCTGAAACGATCGACACCGGAATACCATGTAGCTTGATAATCTCGCTAATGTATAACTCTACATAATAATCCATGGAGAATGTTGTCTTTATAGGTATAAAATGGGCCGACTTCGTCAGCCTGTCCACAATGACCCATATGCTATTATGGCTCCTAGCCGTTCTCGATAAGCCAACAACAAAGTCCATTGTGATGTTCTCTCACTTCCATTCGGCGATCGGGAGAGGCTGAAGTGTTCCACCTAGTCGTTGATGTTCAGCCTTCACTTGTTGACATACCATACAAAACTCCACGTATTTGGCAACCTCGTTCTTCATATTTGGCTACCAGAAGTGTAGTTTCAAATCTCGATACATCTTCGTGCTTCCCGGATGTACTGAGAAAGAAGACGAGTGAGCTTCCGATAAAATGTCCTTTCGTAGCTCTTCATCTCTCGAAACGTACCACCAGTCCCTGAACTTCAAAATACCATCTCCCGAATGACTGAACTCGGAAGAGGCCATAGGCAACTTGCTCAGTATATCGGCCATTTCTTTTGAATTGATCTTCTGGGCTTCCTTAATCTGGTCCAGAACGGTTGGCCGTATTGATAGGTCTGCCAGTACGGCCGATAGTTCAGAAACTACCTCCAAGTCGAACATCTAAATTTCTGTCTTCAAAGGCATTGATACGGCCGACATAGCCGTTTGCATAATAGCTGGCA
The DNA here is from genome assembly GCA_022432975.1 of Begonia masoniana. NCBI lineage: Eukaryota > Viridiplantae > Streptophyta > Magnoliopsida > Cucurbitales > Begoniaceae > Begonia > Begonia masoniana. The sequence continues at coordinate 23,815,686 of CM039514.1, forward strand.
TCCTACTTAACGCATCGGCTACCACTGTTAGCTTTTCTCTGGTGGTATTTAATCTCGATGTCATAATCTTTCACAAACTCGAGCCACCACTCTTGCCTCATGTTTAACGCCTTCTGAGTAAATATATACTTCAAGCTTTTGTGATCAGAAAACACCTCACATGATTGTCCATATAAGTGGTGTCTTCATACTTTCAGTGCAAAAACAACTGCCGCTAACTCCAGATCGTGAGTAGGGTAGTTTTGCTCGTGGTTCTTCAATTGTCTGGACGCGTATGCCACCACATTTCCCTCCTACATTAATACGCATCCCAAACCATTCTTTGATGCGTCTCAATATACACTAAATTTTCTGTCTTCGACCGGCAATACCAACAGAGGAGCAGTGTTTAATTTCTATTTGAGTGTCTGAAAACTCTCTTCACACACTTCAGACCACTTGAACTTGATATCTTTCCTCGTTAAGCTGGTCATGGGCTTTGCTATCACAAAAAATCCCTTGATAAACTTCCTGTAATAACCAGCTAGCCCAATAAAACTTCATACTTTGCTGGCATTCCTTGACCTCGGCCAGTCTTTCACAGCTTGAATCTTGGCTGGATCCACTGAAACTCCTTCTGCAGACACCACGTGGCCTAGGAAATTAATCCTACTCAACTAGAATTCACATTTTGACAGCTTGGCGTATAATTGGTGTTGTCTCAATGTTGATAGCACAATTGCCAAATGCTCCTCGTGCTCTACTTCACTCCTGGAATAAACCAGGATGTCGTCGATGAAGACGATCACAAACTTGTCCAGAAAATCCTAGAATATCCTGTTCATCAGGACCATAAATGCCGCTGGGGCATTAGTCAACCCAAACGACATCACCAAGAACTCATAGTGTCTGTATCGGGTCCTGAATGCAATCTTTGGAATATCGTCGGCTCTGACCTTCAACTGGTAATAACAGGAGCGTAAATCAATTTTTGAGAATACCCGAGCCCCTTGCAGCTGGTCAAATAGATCGTCGATCCTCGGCAACGGGTACTTATTCTTGATGGTCAACTTGTTCAGCTCACGGTAATCAATACACATGCGTAGGGACCCATCCTTCTTCTTAACGAACAAGACGGAAGTGCCCCAGGGAGAGAAACTAGGGCGTACAAAGCCCTTGTCCACTAGTTCCTTTAGCTGAGTCTTCAACTCCTTCAGCTCTATTGGCGCCATATGGTACGGATTCTTTGATACCGGTTCGACACCAGGACATACTTCAATTTCGAACTCAATCTCATGATCCGGTCGTAATCCTGGCAGGTCGTCCAAGAAGACCTCTGGGAAGTTTCGAACTACTGGAATATTTTGAAGTCCCACCTCACCTTGCCTTTGAACATCTATTACGTGTGCAAGAAATCTGGCACATCTTGACCTCATCAGCTGTCGAGCTTTCAAGGAGGATATAACAAGCATAGAGTGTTCCTTTGGTATAGCCTGATAGAAGAACTCTTTCTCATTCGGGCGCTTAAAGAACACAAGCCCGGACCTATAGTCGATGATGGAGTGATGTCTAAACAACCAGTCCATCCCCATAATTACATTGTATCCTTTCATGCCGATGATGATAAGATTGGCATACAATTTCTAGTCCCCTACTGACATTATATCACCCTGCACTGCCTGCTCAGAGTGCATAAACTCTTCGGATGGTAGCATGACACTGTAGGGTTGATCTGACGGCACAATACATAATTTCTCCCTACCCACAAAGTCCATTGCCACAAACGAATGTGTGGCCCCTGTGTCCAACAATGTATAGGCAGGTGTATTACATATCAAGATTGTACTTGTGATCCCTGTGTGCTGGGCATCGTCATCATTCTCTGTTATAGCAAATACCCTCGGCATGGCATGATTCGACCTCGTGTCGGGCATTGGGCAATCCCGGACTTGATGGCCCTTTTTGCCGCACCAGAAGCAATGGCCGGTAAAGAGCCTGCATTCACCTATGTGATATTTCTGGCAACGCGGGCATACAGGTAGTTGAGGAGCTCTCATAGGTCTTTTTCCCCTATTCGGATAAGCAGCAGTCTCATTGGGCCTCTTAACGTCCCTATTCTGTTGCTGTTGTGGTTGCCAATTTTGACCCCTTTGTTGTTGTTGAGGGGCATCACTAAGGAATATCTTCGATGAATCCCTCTGTTTCTAGAACTTCATTTCTAAGGCTTCCAACTAATAAGCCTTGGCCACCACTTTCGTGTACGGGTGTAATACCCCGCTTTAAGGGATATTATTATTTTAATATAATGTGGCATTTTTGTAAATATGTCAAATCAAATCCGTTTTGCGAAAAGAAAGCGTCATTAGGATCTTATCGACTAATTGGAATTTTAAGAAATTTATAGGATTTTTCAGAATAATGACGCTATATTTTGAGTAATTGGATTTATCGTAATACAAAGAACGTTATAGTAAAAATAGTAAGCGAGGTCCGAATTGCGAGCGGACAGATTTAATAAATTCTTGCTAGTAAATAGGAGTTATTGGCAAAATATGGAAATTTGGAAAAGTCGGATTGTTAGCCAATTAACGAAACAAAGGAAGAAAATTAAAAGAAGGGCGAAATAGTAATTTGTAAAGTTAAAATTTTAATTTAAAAACCAAACATTTTCTTCCTCCAGATACACTTCACGAATTCCCTTCTCTTTCCTTCTTTTCTCCTGCGACCAGAGAGCTCCTCTCTGCCGACGACAAAAATTCAACGATCCGACCTCCGTTTTCCTCCGTTCTTCCTCTGGTTCTTCACGTTTCCTCCTCCAATCGACGTGCTAGGTATGAATCTACAATCTTAGAGCTTTTATTGGATGTTTATGGAGTTTTAAACCATTAGGTTTTGTTTAGGTTTTGTTATAAATCGAGATTTAGGGCTCGAAATTGATAGATTGTTATAGTTTACGAACGTATTGCACGTATTAACGTTATTGGAATGGAGTTAGGACGATTTAGGAGAAATGTTAAATTTGTAAATTTCGGATTTTCGAACAAAACTCGTAAATTGGATTTCGGGGTATCGAGCGTAGATTAATGGATTAAATGCCTCGATAAGTTAAGTTGGAATGTTAGGAAATTCATTTAGTTAAGGTTTTGACAATTGGACGTTTATTAACTTAAACTCGTTTTAACGTCAATCCTTGTAAATTGCTTAGGTGAACAGCGCTCGTGGACGGAGTTTGAGCTGCTTTGGACACGAGGTAAGTTCTCGTGATCTTTTTTGGCCGATAGGCCTACACCGTACATCAAAGTCGTCTCGAGGAGTTTTGGAGATGCGTCTGTTTAATTTTACTTTGATGGGTAGACAGGTTTAGTTGTTTTATAGGTTATAGGTTATGCATTTATAGTCTTGATGGTACCCGTTATTGTTTGTTTACTTTATGATATAGACTGTTCATGCATCACGTGTTTTAAAGAAAAGCATGAAAGTGAATTTTTGCATAATGTTTAAAAGATAATGTAAAGAATAAAATGGGCCGTAAGGCACAGTTAAAATGGGCCGTAAGGCATACAGTTAAAATGGGCCGTAAGGCATATAGTTAAAATGGGCCGCAAAATGGGCCGTAAGGCATACAGTTAAAATGGGCCGTAAGGCATACAGTTAAAATGGGCCGTAAGGCATACAGTTAAAATGGGCCGTAAGGCATACAGTTAAAATGGGCCGTAAGGCATACAGTTAAAATGGGCCGTAAGGCATACAGTTAAAATGGGCCGTAAGGCATACAGTTAAAATGGGCCGTAAGGCATACAGTTAAAATGGGCCGTAAGGCATACAGTTAAAATGGGCCGTAAGGCATACAGTTAAAATGGGCCGTAAGGCATACAGTTAAAATGGGCCGTAAGGCATACAGTTAAAATGGGCCGTAAGGCATACAGTTAAAATGGGCCGTAAGGCATACAGTTAAAATGGGCCGTAAGGCATACAGTTAAAATGGGCCGTAAGGCATACAGTTAAAATGGGCCGTAAGGCATACAGTTAAAATGGGCCGTAAGGCATACAGTTAAAATGGGCCGTAAGGCATACAGTTAAAATGGGCCGTAAGGCATACAGTTAAAATGGGCCGTAAGGCATACAGTTAAAATGGGCCGTAAGGCATACAGTTAAAATGGGCCGTAAGGCATACAGTTAAAATGGGCCGTAAGGCATACAGTTAAAATGGGCCGTAAGGCATACAGTTAAAATGGGCCGTAAGGCATACAGTTAAAATGGGCCGTAAGGCATACAGTTAAAATGGGCCGTAAGGCATACAGTTAAAATGGGCCGTAAGGCATACAGTTAAAATGGGCCGTAAGGCATACAGTTAAAATGGGCCGTAAGGCATACAGTTAAAATGGGCCGTAAGGCATACAGTTAAAATGGGCCGTAAGGCATACAGTTAAAATGGGCCGTAAGGCATACAGTTAAAATGGGCCGTAAGGCATACAGTTAAAATGGGCCGTAAGGCATACAGTTAAAATGGGCCGTAAGGCATACAGTTAAAATGGGCCGTAAGGCATACAGTTAAAATGGGCCGTAAGGCATACAGTTAAAATGGGCCGTAAGGCATACAGTTAAAATGGGCCGTAAGGCATACAGTTAAAATGGGCCGTAAGGCATACAGTTAAAATGGGCCGTAAGGCATACAGTTAAAATGGGCCGTAAGGCATACAGTTAAAATGGGCCGTAAGGCATACAGTTAAAATGGGCCGTAAGGCATACAGTTAAAATGGGCCGTAAGGCATACAGTTAAAATGGGCCGTAAGGCATACAGTTAAAATGGGCCGTAAGGCATACAGTTAAAATGGGCCGTAAGGCATACAGTTAAAATGGGCCGTAAGGCATACAGTTAAAATGGGCCGTAAGGCATACAGTTAAAATGGGCCGTAAGGCATACAGTTAAAATGGGCCGTAAGGCATACAGTTAAAATGGGCCGTAAGGCATACAGTTAAAATGGGCCGTAAGGCATACAGTTAAAATGGGCCGTAAGGCATACAGTTAAAATGGGCCGTAAGGCATACAGTTAAAATGGGCCGTAAGGCATACAGTTAAAATGGGCCGTAAGGCATACAGTTAAAATGGGCCGTAAGGCATACAGTTAAAATGGGCCGTAAGGCATACAGTTAAAATGGGCCGTAAGGCATACAGTTAAAATGGGCCGTAAGGCATACAGTTAAAATGGGCCGTAAGGCATACAGTTAAAATGGGCCGTAAGGCATACAGTTAAAATGGGCCGTAAGGCATACAGTTAAAATGGGCCGTAAGGCATACAGTTAAAATGGGCCGTAAGGCATACAGTTAAAATGGGCCGTAAGGCATACAGTTAAAATGGGCCGTAAGGCATACAGTTAAAATGGGCCGTAAGGCATACAGTTAAAATGGGCCGTAAGGCATACAGTTAAAATGGGCCGTAAGGCATACAGTTAAAATGGGCCGTAAGGCATACAGTTAAAATGGGCCGTAAGGCATACAGTTAAAATGGGCCGTAAGGCATACAGTTAAAATGGGCCGTAAGGCATACAGTTAAAATGGGCCGTAAGGCATACAGTTAAAATGGGCCGTAAGGCATACAGTTAAAATGGGCCGTAAGGCATACAGTTAAAATGGGCCGTAAGGCATACAGTTAAAATGGGCCGTAAGGCATACAGTTAAAATGGGCCGTAAGGCATACAGTTAAAATGGGCCGTAAGGCATACAGTTAAAATGGGCCGTAAGGCATACAGTTAAAATGGGCCGTAAGGCATACAGTTAAAATGGGCCGTAAGGCATACAGTTAAAATGGGCCGTAAGGCATACAGTTAAAATGGGCCGTAAGGCATACAGTTAAAATGGGCCGTAAGGCATACAGTTAAAATGGGCCGTAAGGCATACAGTTAAAATGGGCCGTAAGGCATACAGTTAAAATGGGCCGTAAGGCATACAGTTAAAATGGGCCGTAAGGCATATATCATCTTACTTAAATTCGCTGAATAACCGCGTTTAGCTTTCACTCCTGCCGATCGCTAAACGACAACCATCTAGTTGTTCTACCGGTCAGCACGTGCATCTCTCATGACTCATTAAACATCTATCGGCAGGCACACATATTTGCATCTGCCGACAGTCACGTGCATCACGCGTGACCAATTAAATCATCACTCAATTACAACGACAAAAGACTGACTATCTACCGATGACAAGGCACTCCATCTGCCGATGGCATTTATACTACATCTTCCGATAGATTAACTCACATCATCTGCCGATGGCATTTATACTACATCTTCCGATAGATTAACTCACATCATCTGCCGATGGCATTTATACTACATCTTCCGATAGATTAACTCACATCATCTGCCGATGACGTGGCACTACATCTTCTGGTAGATTAACTCACATCATCTGCCGATGACGTGGCACTCCATCTGCCGATGGCATTTATACTACATCTTCCGATAGATTAACTCACATCATCTGCCGATGACGTGGCACTACATCTTCTGGTAGATTAACTCACATCATCTGCCGATGACGTGGCACTCCATCTGCCGATGGCATTTATACTACATCTTCCGATAGATTAACTCACATCATCTGCCGATGACGTGGCACTACATCTTCTGGTAGATTAACTCACATCATCTGCCGATGGCATTTATACTACATCTTCCGATAGATTAACTCACATCATCTGCCGATGGCATTTATACTACATCTTCCGATAGATTAACTCACATCATCTGCCGATGGCATTTATACTACATCTTCCGATAGATTAACTCACATCATCTGCCGATGGCATTTATACTACATCTTCCGATAGATTAACTCACATCATCTGCCGATGACGTGGCACTCCATCTGCCGATGGCATTTATACTACATCTTCCGATAGATTAACTCACATCATCTGCCGATGGCATTTATACTACATCTTCCGATAGATTAACTCACATCATCTGCCGATGGCATTTATACTACATCTTCCGATAGATTAACTCACATCATCTGCCGATGGCATTTATACTACATCTTCCGATAGATTAACTCACATCATCTGCCGATGGCATTTATACTACATCTTCCGATAGATTAACTCACATCATCTGCCGATGGCATTTATACTACATCTTCCGATAGATTAACTCACATCATCTGCCGATGGCATTTATACTACATCTTCCGATAGATTAACTCACATCATCTGCCGATGGCATTTATACTACATCTTCCGATAGATTAACTCACATCATCTGCCGATGGCATTTATACTACATCTTCCGATAGATTAACTCACATCATCTGCCGATGGCATTTATACTACATCTTCCGATAGATTAACTCACATCATCTGCCGATGGCATTTATACTACATCTTCCGATAGATTAACTCACATCATCTGCCGATGGCATTTATACTACATCTTCCGATAGATTAACTCACATCATCTGCCGATGGCATTTATACTACATCTTCCGATAGATTAACTCACATCATCTGCCGATGGCATTTATACTACATCTTCCGATAGATTAACTCACATCATCTGCCGATGGCATTTATACTACATCTTCCGATAGATTAACTCACATCATCTGCCGATGGCATTTATACTACATCTTCCGATAGATTAACTCACATCATCTGCCGATGGCATTTATACTACATCTTCCGATAGATTAACTCACATCATCTGCCGATGGCATTTATACTACATCTTCCGATAGATTAACTCACATCATCTGCCGATGGCATTTATACTACATCTTCCGATAGATTAACTCACATCATCTGCCGATGGCATTTATACTACATCTTCCGATAGATTAACTCACATCATCTGCCGATGGCATTTATACTACATCTTCCGATAGATTAACTCACATCATCTGCCGATGGCATTTATACTACATCTTCCGATAGATTAACTCACATCATCTGCCGATGGCATTTATACTACATCTTCCGATAGATTAACTCACATCATCTGCCGATGGCATTTATACTACATCTTCCGATAGATTAACTCACATCATCTGCCGATGGCATTTATACTACATCTTCCGATAGATTAACTCACATCATCTGCCGATGGCATTTATACTACATCTTCCGATAGATTAACTCACATCATCTGCCGATGGCATTTATACTACATCTTCCGATAGATTAACTCACATCATCTGCCGATGGCATTTATACTACATCTTCCGATAGATTAACTCACATCATCTGCCGATGGCATTTATACTACATCTTCCGATAGATTAACTCACATCATCTGCCGATGGCATTTATACTACATCTTCCGATAGATTAACTCACATCATCTGCCGATGGCATTTATACTACATCTTCCGATAGATTAACTCACATCATCTGCCGATGGCATTTATACTACATCTTCCGATAGATTAACTCACATCATCTGCCGATGACGTGGCACTACATCTTCTGGTAGATTAACTCACATCATCTGCCGATGGCATTTATACTACATCTTCCGATAGATTAACTCACATCATCTGCCGATGGCATTTATACTACATCTTCCGATAGATTAACTCACATCATCTGCCGATGACGTGGCACTCCATCTGCCGATGGCATTTATACTACATCTTCCGATAGATTAACTCACATCATCTGCCGATGGCATTTATACTACATCTTCCGATAGATTAACTCACATCATCTGCCGATGGCATTTATACTACATCTTCCGATAGATTAACTCACATCATCTGCCGATGGCATTTATACTACATCTTCCGATAGATTAACTCACATCATCTGCCGATGGCATTTATACTACATCTTCCGATAGATTAACTCACATCATCTGCCGATGGCATTTATACTACATCTTCCGATAGATTAACTCACATCATCTGCCGATGGCATTTATACTACATCTTCCGATAGATTAACTCACATCATCTGGTTTAAGGGAGGATTTGTGCCGGTAAAGGGGGTTCGACAGTGAGTTTGATCATGGTCCCTACTGCGGGTCGTATTCATATGTCCTACTGCGGACTGTGACATACGCCGAACCACCCCAACCCTCACTTAACCACGTTGCATAAGTTTTATCTTCTTACCTTATTCATGAGAAAACATATTTCAAAACATTTTCATATGCTTGAGAAGTAAAACATGATGCATAACATAAATGCACTTAATCATCGAACTAAGACAGGGGAGTACATGAGAATAACAGAACCATATCCATCGACATTTCATCAAACATATAGCAGACAATGTTCACTAAATCTAACTTAATCCTTGATGTAGGGCCCTATTGGCCGGAAACTAATACATTCACTTACCTGGATCCTTAGCAACTTGAATCACCTTCTCTTCACTTCTTCACCTAACACATTTCACATTACAGTAGTTAAAATAAAGTCCTAAAAGTTCTAATCGAAAGTCATCCTAGAATCTAACAGCTAAGGTTCTCTGTGCAGTCTGAAATCCAAAACCGAAACAGCTAGATATAGCTATCGATTAAACGGGTCGGTTATATAAAAGGTCCAGAATCGATTTAAAGGTGGCATTACCAAATGAAGATAAAGAACGATAACCAACTGACTCAGCCATTGAAGAGCCCGAAAGTACAAGTTCAATTGAAAACAGAGTTCTAAATGACTACCCGGCATCTACATTGTCAAAATCTTACCTAGAATGCGGGTTATCGGAGTGGAGGTTGAAAAACCAGTTGCTGGGGAGGAAAAAGGCTCCAGAGAAGAAGGGAGTCGCCGAGAGGAAATGTCGGCTGCAGTGAGGTTTAAATGAGATTTAAGGTTTCCATTTTCTATTTATACCTAATCCTTCAATCTTTATTACAAAATTGCCACTCAACCTAGTTTTACTCAACTTGTAATGAATTTGCCTCAACGTTAAATTTAATCATAAAGGTTAAATAAAGGGTAACAATGAGAATGGTCAGAAAAATTCACCTGGCCGAAATGTCGGGTGTTACAGTGTAGGTGATTACGAGGATACAGGTGAGGATGAGATTCCTCCTCCTGAGGCATGAGTCCAGTTGATGAGGGATGGCTGCGGTGGTGTGCTTGCGCAGTCGAGGTTTACCGACTCGTGGGGACAGTATGTATAGATTTTGAGGGTTTGGGACATTTTGGGCTGATATTTGTATAGAAATATTTTAGGTTGTTTGATTCTGGATAGTTGATAGGTATATATGTATATGTTGATGTTTTGGAAACTGTTTTATAATGGTTTGAAAAGTCTTTCATAGAATGTATTTTGGAGCTGCGTGGTGATTAAAAACAGGAGGATTTGTTTAGATTTAAACGTATCCATGCAGTTCGTTTTCATGAAAATGTTCTTAGTTTTAAAATGTGTTTCGAGTCATTTATTGGGTGAACGGTGAAGTGTGAAAAGAATGAGGATATGAGAGAGTTTGTGTCGTGATGTTATTGTATGGTTTAGAGTGTAAGAATAAGTTGTATTGTGTAGTTGGCGTAGGAGAAATTGGAAGAAAGTATGAAGGAAAGGAAACAGGGCAGTGGGCTTGGCGAATAGTCGCCAAGCCTGGCGATTGAATCGCCTCCCTCTGGAAAAATCCAAAGGGAGTGGCGATTGCTCGCCACAGACTGTGGCGAGCAATCGCCTAGGGGCGATTATTCGCCCAATTTATGGGCGAATAATTGCCTCTCAATTGTTTTTATTTTTTAAGAAATTGTTTTAATGTAATTAATTTAAGTTTTTATTAAATGGTTTTAAGTTTTAATTTGTTTTAAAAAGTTATAATTCAATTCCGATTTCGATTTTGATTTCGGTTTAGTTTCCGCTCAAAGTTTATAAAAAATATATATATATATAGTACGGAAATTGGGTACAGAGTTAGGGTCGTGACAATTTATGGTATCAGAGCCCTCGGGTTTTAAAATCGGTTCTGTAGACTGCTCGACTGCACAGCCACTACGCGGACATTCTTCATCAACTGTAAGTACGTTTATAGCTTTATTTGGTTTCTAGTTTCTTAGAATATTTGTTTTAACTTTTGTATAGGAGTTATATAGATATGGTGCGTCCACGAAATGACCGAGACGACCGAGATGACACGATTGACACTCTAAAGGATTTTATCGCCCAGCAGTCTCAGCATATGGAGAGACAGGCTCAGCAAATGGAGAGACAGTCTCAATAGGTGGGTACTCTTATAGACCGAGAGGGCATTAGAGCTCGTGAGACAGCTGCTTCTGGTAACCGTGGGATGGAGAGATTCCAGAAGCTCCAACCTCCGATATTTAACGGACAGTCTACTAATCCCTCTTCAGCCGATGAGTGGATTCGCACTATGGAGGACATGCTGGCATATGCTAGCATAGAGGATGGAGAGAAGGTTGCACTGGTGACCTATCATTTGGCACTGGACGCTCGATTTTGGTGGGATTCTATCAAGACGACCACCGATGTGACGATTATGGGATGGGATCGATTCAGAGAGTTATTTTATGACAAGTATTTCAGCCATACCGTACGGGAGGCGAAGATGATTGAGTTTATGCAGTTACGGCAAGTTGGTTCGATTGCCAAGTACGTGAGGAGGTTTGAGGCATTGTCCCGATTCGCGCCACGACAGGTCAGCGTTAACGAGGACAAGGTACGCTGATTTTTACAGGGACTTAGTCAGGAGTTCCGGATGCGCCTTACCATATCTTGGGTACGGAATGTATCCTATGACGATATCGTGGCTAGGGCGCTTGATATTGAGGCAGTTGATCAGAGTTCTGCCAGACCGAGGGAGCCATCTAAGGGCTTCTTCCAAGAGTTACGTCCTCAGTCTCTGAACTGAGGTTGGCAGCCTGAAGCGCAGCCACAGCCACAGCAGCAGAGAGGCGTCAAAAGGCCTCTTGAGGGAGGTAATGATCGGAGTAAGGGGAAGCAAGTACAAGTGGCTTCTCAGATACCTATTTGCCCTAAGTGTCAGAGGAAGCACAGTGGCCAGTGCAGATTGGGCACGGGTGTGTGCTATCGGTGTGGAGACCCAGGCCATTTTGCTAGAGGTTGCCCAAAGCCCGGCAGAGATCAGTTAGGCGGTGATCAGAGGAGAGTCATGCCCAGGATCTTTGCCTTTATTGAGCCTGGCAACGTCAATGCTGGTGCCCCGCCTTCTCTAATCGCAGGTACTGTTTTAATTACTTGTATGGCGATACGTATTTGATATAGAAAGAATATAGGGAGGTGAGAGAATAGCAGGAGGGTAAGAAGGGTTGCTAAGCGAACCTTGACGAGGAGACAATAGACTACACATAGGGCAATATAAGCCACATAGGAATAGAGTTAAGTGTTAATAGGATTAGCCTGACTTAACCGCATGAGGTTGTGCACCCAAGAATCTAGTTACCATTAGAGGAATACACCCTAAGAGATACGGCTTTAAATAGGTAGAAACCGGATTTATTTGGCAACCCTTTGGAATAGTAGGATAAGACTAATCAGGAAAGATGAAAGTTTAGATATAAACTTAGTGAGGAATACCCTAGATTGTGGAGATATCTGGAGTGTGAGAGATTGATAGGCTCAATGAAGAGTTAAGATTAGAAGTTTAACTCTATGGTTAGTATCGTACGAATTGTGAAGTTCGCAAATTCAGTGGTCTGACTTGTATTTGACAAGTTGGGACCCATGGACACAAAAAAAAATAATAAAAATAAAAAATAATAATAATAATTCAAGGTTAGTCTAGAGCAAACCTATGGCGAGAGTTAGGAACATAAATGTGCTCGAAGTTAATGAAAATCTAAGTTGAACGAATGAGTGTATGGTAGGTAGTGTAAGCGTTTCAGTTAGGACATGGTGAGAGAACTCACTAAAGCAACGTAGGATAACATAGGAAGGATATCTTGCGAAACATTGAGAGTAGAATTCTAGTTGGGAAGCTCACGTTGAAATTGTTATTAAGATCCGTGAAGTGTCCAGGAATGGAGCCAATTAGAGTACTGTTGACAAAGAAGTTATACATGAGCATTACTAGAGAAATGTAAACTCGGATGATTGTGATAGTGACTAAGGTTAAGGCCAAAGAACTTGTAACCAAGTTTAGTGTACTGCTCTGATATAGATATAGAAGTTGTTATACCAATAGATGGATAAGGTCGTAGTCGCAGTATAGTTGAGATTTGGTGTTATAGTAAGTAAATTAAGAAGTATTCGAGGAGCTTGAGGTGGTTAGATACGTATTTGGTAAACGAGAGATTAAGAAAGTTAGAAACTAAAGGAATTCAATTTGAGGATTAGAAATTAGAATAGAGGGGAGTTTGGATTACAACCTGAGTGTCGTTAGGAATCCTGGAACGGTAGTCAGCCCAAATGACGTTAGGAGGTTGAAGTTATTTCGAGTATTGAGGATACAAGACAATCTTTAGTAGAAACAAATTAATGAGTGAGAGAGAGTTTAATGTTTGGGTGACTAAATGCAAACCAACACGTGCTCGGGACGTTAAGTGTGAAGTGCACAGATAGAGGTTGTTTGGTGAAGACTTAGAGATTTGGTATGATGTGATGCGTGAACTAAAAATGAGGGTTACGATTAGGAAGTTAATGTAGAAATTTGGTAGATGTGCATCCCGATTCTGGATAGGATCGAGGGAATTGCGTTGAGGTATGGGTTACAGCCCAGAAATTTGATGGAATTGTAGGCATTAAATTTGACTGGCGTTAGGAAGCTTAGGTGTAGCTCTGACCTAAGGGGCAGCGGAAGGAAGACGTCGATAAAGAGTGAATTTTGAAGTTTGTATTATTAAGAGATTTAACCTGTGAGTGATTAAGTGAAAGTCGAAAGTTGGTATACGTTTCAATTATGTATTTAGCCAACGAGATTACTGAGAAGTTTAGGTAAATCAAGTGGAAAATTAAAGATTTGGTTGTGCTCGATGCTTGAGTAAGGACGTACGCAGTCCAATCGAGAGTGGAAAATACGAATGTAACGCTGATGTTAGAGAGTTTTGGTTTAGAACCACGAAGAATGACCGTAAATAAAGAGGATGAATCGAAGTATACTGCCACATGACATGAGACGTTAGTATCAAGGACTATGTGGTATAACAAATTTTGAGGACAAAATTTTAAATAAGGTGGATGGAATGTAATACCCCGCTTTAAGGGATATTATTATTTTAATATAATGTGGCATTTTTGTAAATATGTCAAATCAAGTCCGTTTTGCGAAAAGAAAGCGTCATTAGGATCCTATCGACTAATTAGGAATTTTAAGAAATTTATAGGATTTTTCAGAATAATAACGTTATATTTCGAGTAATTAGATTTATCGTAATACAAAGAACGTTATAGTAAAAATAGTAAGCGAGGTCCGAATTGCGAGCGGACAGTTTTAATAAATTCCTGCTAGTAAATAGGAGTTATTGGCAAAATATGGAAATTTGAAAAAGTCGGATTGTTAGCCAATTAACAAAACGAAGGAAGAAAATCAAAAGAAGGGCGAAATAGTAATTTGTAAAGTTAAAATTTTAATTTAAAAACCAAACCTTTTCTTCCTCCAGACACACTTCACGAATTCCCTTCTCTTTCCTTCTTTTCTCCTGCGACCAGAGAGCTCCTCTCTGCCGACGACAAAAATTCAACGATCCGACCTCCGTTTTCCTCCGTTCTTCCTCCGGTTCTTCACGTTTCCTCCTCCAATCGACGTGCTAGGTATGAATCTACAATCTTAGAGCTTTTATTGGATGTTTATGGAGTTTTAAACCATTAGGTTTTGTTTAGCTTTTGTTATAAATCGAGATTTAGGGCTCGAAATTGATAGATTGTTAGAGTTTACGAACGTATTGCACGTATTAACGTTATTGGAATGGAGTTAGGACAATTTAGGAGAAATGTTAAATTTGTAAATTTCGAATTTTCAAAAAAAGCTCGTAAATTTGATTTCGGGGTATCGAGCGTAGATTAATAGATTAAATGCCTCGATAAGTTAAGTTGGAATGTTAGGAAATTCCTTTAGTTAAGGTTTTGACAATTGGACGTTTATTAACTTAAACTCGTTTTAACGTCAATCCTTGTAAATTGCTTAGGTGACCAGCGCTCGTGGACGGAGCTTGAGCTGCTTTGGACACGATGTAAGTTCTCGTGATCTTCTTTGGCCGATAGGCCTACACCGTACATCAAAGTCATCTCGAGGAGTTTTGGAGATGCGTCTGTTTAATTTTGCTTTGATGGGTAGATAGGTTTAGTTGTTTTATAGGTTATAGGTTATGCATTTATAGTCTTGATGGTACCCGTTATTGTTTGTTTACTTTATAATATAGACTGTTCATGTATCACGTGTTTTAAAGAAAAGTATGAAAGTGAATTTTTGCATAATGTTTAAAAGATAATGTAAAGAATAAAATGGGCCGTAAGGCATACAGTTAAAATGGGCCGTAAGGCATACAGTTAAAATGGGCCATAAGGCATATAGTTAAAATGGGCCGAAAGGCATACAGGCCGAAAGGCATACAGTTTATAGGTCATGCGAGGAGGGGCTCAGGCACGGCTGTACGTGTTGTTAGCGTGTACCCCCCGCCTCTAGCTGGAAAGAGTAGTCCGCCCGCTGGATGAGCTCTCTCCGGTTAGAGGGATAGGATCTCGGTGACACCTACAGTGCATAGCATGACATAGCATAGCACAGCATAGCATAGCATAGCATAGCATTTGCATTTACGAGTCTTACTGAGATTTTTATCTCATAGTGTATTGTATGGTGTAGGTGATTACGAGGATACAGGTGAGGATGAGATTCCTCCTCCTGAGGCATGAGTCCAGTTGATGAGGGATGGCTGCGGTGGTGTGCTTGCGCAGTCGAGGCTTACCGACTCGTGGGGACAGTATGTATAGATTTTGAGGGTTTGGGACATTTTGGGCTGATATTTGTATAGAAATATTTTAGGTTGTTTGATTCTGGATAGTTGATAGGTATATATGTATATGTTGATGTTTTGGAAACTGTTTTATAATGGTTTGAAAAGTCTTTCATAGAATGTATTTTGGAGCTGCGTGGTGATTAAAAACAGGAGGATTTGTTTAGATTTAAACGTATCCATGCAGTTCGTTTTCATGAAAATGTTCTTAGTTTTAAAATGTGTTTCGAGTCATTTATTGGGTGAACGGTGAAGTGTGAAAAGAATGAGGATATGAGAGAGTTTGTGTCGTGATGTTATAGTATGGTTTAGAGTGTAAGAATAAGTTGTATTGTGTAGTTGGCGTAAGAGAAAATGGAAGAAAGTATGAAGGAAAGGAAACAGGGCAGTGGGCTTGGCAAATAGTCGCCAAGCCTGGCGATTGAATCGCCTCCCTCTGGAAAAATCTAGAGGGAGTGGCGATTGCTCGCCACAGGCGACTGCAACAGGCGATTATTCGCCTGTTGCAATCGCCTAGGGGCGATTATTCGCCCCATTTATGGGCGATTATTCGCCCCATTTATGGGCGAATAATCGCCTCTCTATTGTTTTTATTTTTTTAGAAATTGTTTTAATGTAATTAATTTAAGTTTTTATTAAATGGTTTTAAGTTTTAGTTTGTTTTAAAAAGTTATAATTCAATTCCGATTCCGATTTCGATTTCGGTTTAGTTTCCGCTCAAAGTTTATAAAAATATATATATATATATATATATATATATATATATATATATATATATATATATATATATATATATATATATATATATATATATATATATATATATATATATATATATATATATATATATATATATATATATATATATATATATATATATATATATATATATATATATATATATATATATATATATATATATATATATATATATATATATATATATATATATATATATATATATATATATATATATATATATATATATATATATATATATATATATATATATATATATATATATATATATATATATATATATATATATATATATATATATATATATATATATATATATATATATATATATATATATATATATATATATATATATATATATATATATATATATATATATATATATATATATATATATATATATATATATATATATATATATATATATATATATATATATATATATATATATATATATATATATATATATATGTAGGGTCGTGACAACGGGGTCTCATCAAAACCCCCGGTCGTGATTACCCGCAAAAGGTCCATCTTCAGACCCTGGATGAACTGATGTACCTTGTTTTCGTCGGTGGCCACCAGATGAGGCACGTAGCGAGATAATGATTCAAACTTCTGAACATATTCGGCCACCGATCTAGATTGCCATAGTCGAGAGAATTAAATCAACTTTTCCTTCCTCACACTGCAGTCGAAGTACTTCTCGCAGAAGATCTTCTTGAATCCTTCCCAGCTTAATGCTACTGTAGTCGACTGCACAGTGTCCCACCAAAATCCAGCATTTTTAGTGAGATGAAACGTGGCACATATCACTTTCTAGCTTTCTTCCACCTCTGCGTAGTTGAACATTCTCTCAATATGCCAGATCCATTCGTCAGCGTGAGTTGGGTCCGTAGATAGCCCATCAAACGTAGGCCGTTAGAGTCGCCTGAATCTATCTCCACTGGTGTCACGTGGACCATTCCCATGATTATTGTTTCCGTTATCTTCCCTGGCCATCATGCGTTCCAACATACGAGACTGTACACCCACCAGTTCGGCTAAACGGTCGATGGCACTAGCACTATCTTTTGCTTTATCCTGATGTCCTCTCACCATTTCTAAGAAAATCCTATAAACAGAATAACTAAATTTAATAAACAAAATTTTTACAAGAATTTAAACACTTACAGTTGGTGGAGCAATTTCACGTGGCGGGTAGCGCAAGAAGACAATTCTCCAGAACTGCTTTTAAAAATTGGCAGCTCTGATACCATAACTGTGACAACCTCCGACCCGATCGGGGTCGGCGAGCCTCACTCTAGACATTTGAAACGTGAAGTTTTTTTTTTAACTTTTAAAATGGCTAGACATAAAATCAAAGGCATAAGATGGAAAGCAGAAATGCAGAAGCTGTGGACAATAGAAGGGAAAACAGAAGTGGACGATGTTGCAACAAACAGGAATGGGCAACATGGATGAAAGGCAGAATGGACGATGTTAAAACAATAAAGTAGGTCGATGAAATCGGTCGAAGTGACCTCGGTGCTGAAATCGGTCGAAGTGACCTCGGTGCTGAAATCGATCGACGTGACCTCAGTGATGAAATAGGTCGAAGTGACTTCGGCGTTGAAATCGGTCAAAGTGACCTCGGTGATGAAATCGGTCGAAGTGACCTTGGCGTTGAAATCGGTCGAAGTGACCTTAGCCATAACATTTAACTGAAAATTTATAAAAAGATTCGAATGCGTCTGGACGACAGAAATGGACGACAGGTTTGGACGACAAGTTTTGGACGACTGTTTTAAAGAACAGTGTGGACGATTGTTTTAAAGAACAGAATGGTCGATTGTTTTTAAAGGGCAGAATGGACGACTATTTTTAAAGGACAAAATGGACGACTATTTTTTTTTTTAATTCAACACTTCACCGCTCGATCTGCTACCACAGCCGATCGATCGGCTACCTCTCTATTTGATAGTTTAAATCTCTTGACATAAAAAGCTTCAAACTTCAAAAACCCGATTCAAAACATAAGTTTGGACATATCAGAAAAACATGACAGAAGTTCAAAAATCTGACTGCATGGATCGCTCTAAAACTCAAGACAATCCATGCGTAACCTAAAAGAAAAAACTCCAAGCAGTTCCAGAATATTTCAAAATATATATATATATATATATATATACAACTGTCAAAACAGAGGTTTTAAAACTTCAACCCCAAAACCTATACATTACTAAATGCCAACAGAATCCCAACAGAGACTATACAAACATGACCTTCATTTTAAGAAAATAAAAAAACTTCACTCTCGGGTCAGAAATGTGTCTGGCTGTCGCAACCACCCCTGAAAGCTCGTGTCACCAATCACCTATTCGTCGGCCTGAGGCACAAAGTCATCATCTGAAGGATCCATACCTACAACATGGAGTTCAACTATGAGCCTAGAGCTCAGTAAGAACATACAATGCAGTGATGCGTATGCTATGCATGAACTCTTGAAATACATGAACATTACTTTACATTACGTTAAGTGCACAGAAGGTATAAGTGGGACTTATAGAGGAACTGTCGCAACAGAAGTGCACTATCAGGCACTGTGCACTATCAGGCACATAACAGGGATACAGAACAGAACAGGATGTCAGTCCTCGTCCCACACTTAACTGTACATTACATTACAGGTTTTATCTTTCTTAACTTCAAACCTCGTGCATAAAACATTTACATGACTTTCAGGAAAATGTGTATGCATGAACATTTACGGTGCTTAAATATAACTTAAACAAGCTACAGTTAACAAGCAAAATAGAAAGCAAACTCATTCAACTTAGAACTTAACCTACCACCTAACTACCCGACAACCAAAAACCTAGTATCTCCGTGCTGTAGGGCCTTAAGGGCCGACTTATACGCATGAACTTATCTGTTGTCCATAGAGTTGCAGGCCTCGCACGTAAGTCCTCGGCAATACACGAACCTAAATTGTGTATAATCAGACATTTAACCTTAAGCTTCATTAAAACTAAAGAATAACTAACCTACACTTGTTAACTAATGAAAAAGGGTTACCTTTATTGGAGAAAACAAGGGGAAAACAGGAGAAACGAAGTTTTGGAATGGTTGCAATCGCCTGGAAGAGAGAAAATAGAGAAGTGTTTCACGTAAGAGTGAAGAGAAGAGAGGAAGAAAGGAAGAGAAAAGGTATGGCTTCTTCAACAAGTCTGTCAAGTGTCAATCATCCATTGGCTTCCTCCCACTAACCTTAATTGGCTTCCTAATTTTCCCCTCATTGGTTTCCAACTAAATTGTTATTTAGTTCGTCGACTCGGTCTCACGAATCTCTCTCATTCAATTAGACACATCGACAACTTCCACAAAAAAATTCATCGCATTAATATCAAATTAATCCCGCTTAATGATTCGGAGAATATTTACATGGCAAAAATGTCTGGTATTACAAAATCAATGAAAATTATGTCTCATAATCCATATGTTGTGTTCTTTTGCCACCTTGGAAATATAAAAGATGTCATAAAAGATGTCAGTAATCATGTTATATCAATCAGATCTGAAACAAGCCGCACTTACAACATTTTAAATGTTTCTCAGATGAATATATTATGATTTCAGTAATACTTACTTTTTAAATCTTAGTATAATTAATTATTATGAATATTTATATATATATCATTATGTATCAAAGCCACCACTCTACTGTTCACCAGTGTTGCTTGGGATTCGGCAGATCATCGACCGAGGCGGTCGGGTCTCAAGGGATTGCGGATGATGTGTCCCACATCGGATGCGGAGTGTCTCATGGGACAAGATATAAGGTCAAGGTCAAATTTGTAACGCCCTGAATCCACCCCGGCTCAGTGCGCTACTTGGCTCTAACTCGGATCGTTAAAACACTCTATGGTATACCCGTACCCTTAGACAGTACTAGAAATACGTAAAAATTTAAAACTTTATTCTTTATTCAAAACTTCATCGTTTGAAAAAAACTAGACTCCCTACAAACAGAAAACTTAAAAAATACGTTAAAAAAACTCTGTTAAATTCCTAAATCAATTTATTAAAAAAAATCTAAAAATCAGCAAAGTGAGGTGAGAGTTTCGGTCAACATTTCCACACCAATTTTGACCGATTTCTGCACTAATAAGTTGATATCTCTAAACCAACTTCGAACGATTTCAGCACTAATTAGTTGATATCTCCAAACCAATTTTGACCGATTTTAGCACTAATCGGTCGATATCACCACACCAACTTCGACCGATTTTGCACTAATCAGTCGATATCTCCACACCAACTTCGACAGATTTCAACACTAATCGGTCGATGTCACCACCCCAACTTCAACCTTTTTCACACAGATCAGTCGATATCTGTAACACCCGAATTTTTTTAGATTTTTGGAATCGCTGTATAATGGCATTTTCATAGATATGTCGAATTAAACCTATTTTTTGAGCGGAAAACTTTATTAGAACTATGGGAATAAATTGGAAATTTATTGTGAAATAGGGAAATTTGGAGAAATCGAACCGATAGATCATTAATGAATCAAACGGAAAATTAAACAAAAGGGTAAACCTGTAATTTGACAAGTCAAATTATATTAAAACACAAAAAGCTCTCTTCCTCCCCAACACTCACGAAATTTCTCCAAAGAGAAATTTCTTCTCTGGCGACTCCCCTCTCCCTCTCACGCGTTCTCTCTTCCTACGACCAACGCCCCTCCGATCACCAGTGACTCTTCATGTTTCTTCTCCGATCAACATTCTAGGTAAGCTTCTAGCATTTGGATGATTTAGTTTCCGTTTTAGGGCTAGGAAACGATTGAAGCTTTATCTAGGGTTTTGTTAAAAACTTAGATTAAGATTTGAAATCAATAGATTTACAGTGATTACGCCTCTAATGGATGTATTTATAGTTATTGGGCAAAGTTAGTCAGTTTATTGATGAATATTATAGTTTTGGTTGTTGGAGAACTTAGAAACTCCATTAATGAAGGTTAGGAATTCACGAGTACAAATTGCTCGATAAAATGCCTCAATGAGATAAATTAGAGTTTTAGGAAAACTTCTCTTAGCTAGGAGTTTCATTTAACCTTTAGAACGATCTATTTGAATTAGCTCTAACATCAAAACGGTGGAATGTTTTAGGTGATGAAGCTCAGAACGAGGCACTCGAATCGCTAAGGACGCAAGGTAAGTTTTCGTGATTTGCTTGGCCAATTTGGCCAACAACATAAGAAAGTTGTTTATGGAGGATTGTGGAGACTTGATTTCGGTATATAAGATGGGTAGTTAGGGTTAATTGTTTATAGATTGTGTTTGTGTGTCGTTTTGATGGTACTCACGTTATTCATGTTTATGTTATGGATTATGAATTGTACATGCCTCACGTTATTTCCAAATATCATGAAAACGAGTTTTCCACACGCGTATTATGAAAAAAAAAATGAATGCATGTAATCTCGATCACGTCGGGGTGGGGTTCAGACATGGCTGTCCTACAGGTGAAGCGTGTTCCCCCCCCCCCCCCCCCCCCCCCCCCGTTAAATGGAAAGGGTTGTTTGATCACGAGACGTGCCCTCTCCATCTGGTGAATGAACCCCCGGTGACACTGCACGTTATGTAATGAAAAGAATAAAAATTGAACAACATATGCACAGCATGCATTTTCACTTACGAAACTTACTAAGCCTTTAGCTAATAGTTGTCTCTATGGTGTAGGTGAATTTGAAACAGGTGAGAACGACATTCCTCCACCCGAAGTATGAGCAGGTTGAAGGAGGATGGCCCATGAGAGTGCACTAGGCAGTCGAGGCGTATTTTGACCCGTGGGAGCAATGGTTAGGTATTTTGAGGATTTTGGGTTGATTGGGCTGATGGTTGAATAGATAGGAAAATTATATAGTAGGAAACATGCACGTTTTGATGTTTTGAGAAAAATTAGTTTTCTAAATTCCTTTGAGAAGTCCTTTACTAAATTATACTGGAATTGCTTGGTGGATTAGAGAAATGTATGTGGTAGAAGTGTGTTTTATGATGAATTGTGTTTTGGTGTAAGTGGTTAAGAGGGAAAAGAAGGAGAAGTGAAGGAATATTGCATGAAGTGTTTAAGAAAAAGAAAATGGGAAGAGGCAGCTCTCTGGAATTCAGATTCCAGAGGGTATGCCGATCGATCGCTAGATGGGGCGATCGTTCGGCTTAATCGATCAGCTGATGTTGTGGACGATTCAGCCTAAGTAAAGTTAAGTGTACTGATGGGGGCTACTTCTGTAATACCCGGTTCTATCAAACCGTTTCTCTTTTCCTTTTAAACTAATGGCACAATTTATATGGCAATATTAAATGTAGGGTTAGTGGATGACTAGGCCAGGGCATAAGGGGAATTAGAAATTTAAAGGTGGATAACGTATTTAAGGAAACTATTAATGAAGTAGCCGCCACTGTTTACTTCATTCCCTCTCCATTTTCAGCTCCTCAGCTTAGCAGAGCGCGATAGGAGACCCCCTGCGACTTCCTCCAGCGATTTCCTCCGAACTTGGTGAGTTTTGCTTCTATTTCTTGTTACATTGTATCTATTGTTGGTAGGAGGGATGATAAATGAGGTTTTGAGAAGGCGGTAAGCGAGTGGTGGTTTCGGTTTAAGTTGAAATCGGGAATGCACAATGACTAGAGTTCCCAAAACAGTTTCCCTTAGATTTCTAGTGGTTTAGAATGAAGATTAGAGGGAATATAATGTATGCTCTGTCTATGGTTTTAGGTTTGAGTAATACCCGAAGTAGCTTGCAACCACGTTTTTCCAGGAGACCAGGTAAGTAAAGTTTGCTTGTGCCTTCGGGCCTACATCACAAAACATTAGGGTTTGTATGCTGGAATGTGTTTGTATGTCATGCATCATATTTTTTAAAAAGGTATACGAAAATGAATTTGAATGCATGTTGGCATAGTGAGGATTGAACATATTGAAACAGCTGTGTGAATCAGTTTCACTGTTAAGGGAAGTAATCTGCCCCTTAATGAGACAGTGGATATTTATACTTTGGGAGAGTTGATCCAACTTCCAATTTCACAGGGGGATCTGAACATGTGAATCAGATTTGCTGTTAAGAGAATTTATCCGCCCCTTAATGAGCCAGTGGATGTATATACTTTGGGAGAGTTGATCCAGCTCCCAATTTCACGGGGGGATCTGAAAAGAAACGAAACATGAACAACTGAGTCGAGAAAGTAGAAATTGCATGATTAGGAACTTATATATATTTCAGTGTTTCATTTCATTACAGCTTTACTTACTTAGCATTAGGCTAATAGATGAGTTTTGTGATGTAGGTGTTGAGGATACTGCAGGTGAATTTCCTGATTGCACAGATGATTAGATGTGGTTGAATGAGTACATTCATGCCTCGGCCTGGTAAACTGATGAGGCGGGTTAACTGTTGTCTGATGGTGTGTAAGTTTAGTTGACAGTATTTCAATTTAAGTATGTTGAATTTTCATTACGGAAGTGATTTCAATGTTTTGAATACAATTTCGAGATTTTCCTGTTAATCGTATTCTGTTGGGATTTAATGTTGGCACTCACTGGAATTTTAGTAATGTGATGGTTTGATATGTTTTTGAATGGTTTTAGTGAAGTGAGTAAATTCTTTTCTATAGGTTGAGTTATTGTTCTGTTGTCTATCGGAAGATGTCTTCAGTGGAAGCCATCGGATGATATAGAACGAAATTTGTCGTTTAGTGACCGGTGGATGTCGTGTGTTAATCCACCGGAAGATGTAGGAAATGTTTTGTCGTTAGTGACCGGTGGATGTCGTGTGTTAATCCACCGAAAGATGTAGGAAATGTTTTGTCGTTTAGTGACCGGTGGATGTCGTGTGTTAATCCACCGGAAGATGTAGGAAATGTTTTGTCGTTTTGTGACCGGTGAATGTCGTGTGTTAATCCACCGGAAGATGTAGGAAATGTTTTGTCGTTTAGTGACCGGTGGATGTCGTGTGTTAATCCACCGGAAGATGTAGGAAATGTTTTGTCGTTTAGTGACCGGTGGATGTCGTGTGTTAATCCAC
Organism: Begonia masoniana; assembly: GCA_022432975.1. Taxonomy (NCBI): domain Eukaryota; kingdom Viridiplantae; phylum Streptophyta; class Magnoliopsida; order Cucurbitales; family Begoniaceae; genus Begonia; species Begonia masoniana. Next base: position 23,840,384 of record CM039514.1, read on the forward strand.
CGGAAGATGTAGGAAATGTTTTGTCGTTTAGTGACCGGTGGATGTCGTGTGTTAATCCACCGGAAGATGTAGGAAATGTTTTGTCGTTTAGTGACCGGTGGATGTCGTGTGTTAATCCACCGGAAGATGTAGGAAATGTTTTGTCGTTTAGTGACCGGTGGATGTCGTGTGTTAATCCACCGGAAGATGTAGGAAATGTTTTGTCGTTTAGTGACCGGTGGATGTCGTGTGTTAATCCACCGGAAGATGTAGGAAATGTTTTGTCGTTTAGTGACCGGTGGATGTCGTGTGTTAATCCACCGGAAGATGTAGGAAATGTTTTGTCGTTTAGTGACCGGTGGATGTCGTGTGTTAATCCACCGGAAGATGTAGGAAATGTTTTGTCGTTTAGTGACCGGTGGATGTCGTGTGTTAATCCACCGGAAGATGTAGGAAATGTTTTGTCGTTTAGTGACCGGTGGATGTCGTGTGTTAATCCACCGGAAGATGTAGGAAATGTTTTGTCGTTTAGTGACCGGTGGATGTCGTGTGTTAATCCACCGGAAGATGTAGGAAATGTTTTGTCGTTTAGTGACCGGTGGATGTCGTGTGTTAATCCACCGGAAGATGTAGGAAATGTTTTGTCGTTTAGTGACCGGTGGATGTCGTGTGTTAATCCACCGGAAGATGTAGGAAATGTTTTGTCGTTTAGTGACCGGTGGATGTCGTGTGTTAATCCACCGGAAGATGTAGGAAATGTTTTGTCGTTTAGTGACCGGTGGATGTCGTGTGTTAATCCACCGGAAGATGTAGGAAATGTTTTGTCGTTTAGTGACCGGTGGATGTCGTGTGTTAATCCACCGGAAGATGTAGGAAATGTTTTGTCGTTTAGTGACCGGTGGATGTCGTGTGTTAATCCACCGGAAGATGTAGGAAATGTTTTGTCGTTTAGTGACCGGTGGATGTCGTGTGTTAATCCACCGGAAGATGTAGGAAATGTTTTGTCGTTTAGTGACCGGTGGATGTCGTGTGTTAATCCACCGGAAGATGTAGGAAATGTTTTGTCGTTTAGTGACCGGTGGATGTCGTGTGTTAATCCACCGGAAGATGTAGGAAATGTTTTGTCGTTTAGTGACCGGTGGATGTCGTGTGTTAATCCACCGGAAGATGTAGGAAATGTTTTGTCGTTTAGTGACCGGTGGATGTCGTGTGTTAATCCACCGGAAGATGTAGGAAATGTTTTGTCGTTTAGTGACCGGTGGATGTCGTGTGTTAATCCACCGGAAGATGTAGGAAATGTTTTGTCGTTTAGTGACCGGTGGATGTCGTGTGTTAATCCACCGGAAGATGTAGGAAATGTTTTGTCGTTTAGTGACCGGTGGATGTCGTGTGTTAATCCACCGGAAGATGTAGGAAATGTTTTGTCGTTTAGTGACCGGTGGATGTCGTGTGTTAATCCACCGGAAGATGTAGGAAATGTTTTGTCGTTTAGTGACCGGTGGATGTCGTGTGTTAATCCACCGGAAGATGTAGGAAATGTTTTGTCGTTTAGTGACCGGTGGATGTCGTGTGTTAATCCACCGGAAGATGTAGGAAATGTTTTGTCGTTTAGTGACCGGTGGATGTCGTGTGTTAATCCACCGGAAGATGTAGGAAATGTTTTGTCGTTTAGTGACCGGTGGATGTCGTGTGTTAATCCACCGGAAGATGTAGGAAATGTTTTGTCGTTTAGTGACCGGTGGATGTCGTGTGTTAATCCACCGGAAGATGTAGGAAATGTTTTGTCGTTTAGTGACCGGTGGATGTCGTGTGTTAATCCACCGGAAGATGTAGGAAATGTTTTGTCGTTTAGTGACCGGTGGATGTCGTGTGTTAATCCACCGGAAGATGTAGGAAATGTTTTGTCGTTTAGTGACCGGTGGATGTCGTGTGTTAATCCACCGGAAGATGTAGGAAATGTTTTGTCGTTTAGTGACCGGTGGATGTCGTGTGTTAATCCACCGGAAGATGTAGGAAATGTTTTGTCGTTTAGTGACCGGTGGATGTCGTGTGTTAATCCACCGGAAGATGTAGGAAATGTTTTGTCGTTTAGTGACCGGTGGATGTCGTGTGTTAATCCACCGGAAGATGTAGGAAATGTTTTGTCGTTTAGTGACCGGTGGATGTCGTGTGTTAATCCACCGGAAGATGTAGGAAATGTTTTGTCGTTTAGTGACCGGTGGATGTCGTGTGTTAATCCACCGGAAGATGTAGGAAATGTTTTGTCGTTTAGTGACCGGTGGATGTCGTGTGTTAATCCACCGGAAGATGTAGGAAATGTTTTGTCGTTTAGTGACCGGTGGATGTCGTGTGTTAATCCACCGGAAGATGTAGGAAATGTTTTGTCGTTTAGTGACCGGTGGATGTCGTGTGTTAATCCACCGGAAGATGTAGGAAATGTTTTGTCGTTTAGTGACCGGTGGATGTCGTGTGTTAATCCACCGGAAGATGTAGGAAATGTTTTGTCGTTTAGTGACCGGTGGATGTCGTGTGTTAATCCACCGGAAGATGTAGGAAATGTTTTGTCGTTTAGTGACCGGTGGATGTCGTGTGTTAATCCACCGGAAGATGTAGGAAATGTTTTGTCGTTTAGTGACCGGTGGATGTCGTGTGTTAATCCACCGGAAGATGTAGGAAATGTTTTGTCGTTTAGTGACCGGTGGATGTCGTGTGTTAATCCACCGGAAGATGTAGGAAATGTTTTCTCATCAGTGCCAACGTTGCCTGAAGTACTCCAAAAATGTAGTGTTGGAGTACAGTTATTAGATATTATAAAAATAGATGACCCTGTACAGGAATATAGCAAAAATGTCCAGACGACCAGGAAGGCCAAGAATGCAGAGAGAGACACCAACTCCGGGAAGCACAGAAGATTCTAGTGTAATCTGACAGTTGACAGATCTAGTGCGACAGCAGGCAGAATTAATGCGCCAGCAGTCCGATCAGCTAGGAGTACTGCTGAACCGAGAGGTACAAGGAAGTGCCAACTCGGGTTCTATCAATGAGCATTCCGGGGATAGATTCCGGAGACTAAGACCACCCACGTTTGATGGTCAGTCATCTGATCTTTCTGTGGCTGAAGGGTGGCTGAAGGGTGGCTTAGAAAGATTGAAAGCATGTTTAGGTGTGCCAACATGGAGAAGGAGAAAAAGTCACGTTGGAAACCTTTCATTTAGCTGGTGAAGCTCAACTCTGGTGGGAAACAATTGAGACCACCACAGATGTTTTGACGATGCCTTGGTCACAATTCAAGGACATTTTCTATGGGAAGTATTTTAACAGTACTGTCCAGACCGCGAAGAAGTTGGAGTTTCTGAACTTGAAGCAGACAGGGTCTGTGGCCGAGTATAGTAGACAGTTCGAGTCCCTGTCTAGGTTTGCTGGGCATTTTGCTCACAAGGACGAGGATAAGGTGTTCAAATTTATGCATGGACTGAAGCCAGAAATTTACCGAGGGGTTAAATTATGTTGAATCAAGGGCTTGACCTTCAATGAGGTTGTGTCCACTGCCCTGGAAGTGGAAGAAGCTGAAGGAAAGTGTGCTAGACCAAAGGAGGTCCCATAAAGGTTTAACCAACCACACCAACAGAGAGGAACGAAGAGGCCAAGTGAAGGCCAAAATAGCCAAGGAGTAGAGGGAAAGGTACAAAATGTCAGGAAATTTCCCCAGTGTCCCAAATGTTTGAAGAACCATCCGGGGGAATGCAGACTGGGCTTTGGAAAGTGTTTCAACTATGAGGAGGTAGGACACACGTTCAAGAAGTGCTCGAAGCCTAGAATCACCAGATGCTACAATTGTAACAAGGTCGGCCACATTAGCAGAGATTGTCTGGTTCCTAAGAGTGGCCCTACTATGATCAAGCCAAGAATATTCTCCATGATGGAGTCGGGTGAGGAACAGCCTGCTGTGGTGTCAGGTACTATATTGATCAACTTTGTGCCTGCTTTTACTTTAATAGATTCTGGTGCCACACATTCATTTATAGCATCTGCTTTTGCTGTTAAGTTAGACGTACGGTTTAACCCTTCCATGCATGTGTTTAATGTTGCATTGCCTTCTGGTGAACGCATGCACTCTAACCAAGTGATGCTTGGCAGTGAAGTGTTAGTAGGGAATGTAAGTTTACCTGCTGACCTTATAATTATGGATATATTAGGATTTGATGTAATCCTAGGAATGGACTGACTGTTTAAGCATCATGCCACAATAGATTGTAGGACTGGAATAGTTAGCTTCCAACCCCCTGGTAGTTTGAAACACACCTTTCAAGCCTCAAAGAAAGGTAAGGAAATGTCTGTGATGACCTCTATTAACACAAGACCCTCCCCTTGCAGAGAGTATTTGTGCTTTTTGGCCAGTGCTTTAGACACACAAACAGTAGGAAAATCAAGCCCCAAAAATGTTTTAGTTGTCCAAGATTTTCCAGAAGTATTTCTAGATGACCTTCCTGGTTTGCCACCAGATAGGAAAATTGAATTTGTTTTAGATATTTACCCCGGAGTCGAGCCTGTGTCTAAGAATCCATATAGATTAGCTCCAACTGAACTTAAGGAATTAAAGAAACAGTTAGAGGATTTGTTGGAGAAGGGGTTCATACGCCCTAGCTTTTCACCATGGGGTGCACCTGTCCTTTTTGTCAAAAAGAAGGATGGATCAATGCGTATGTGTATAGACTATAGAGAATTGAATAAGTTAACTGTCAAAAACAAATACCCTTTGCCGAGAATTGATGACTTGTTTGACTAGCTTAGGGGTGCAAGAGTTTTCTCCAAGATTGACCTTAGGTCCGGTTATTACCAGTTGAAGGTTAAATCTGAAGATATCCCAAAGACTGCCTTTCGCACAAGATACGGACTTTATGAGTTTTTGGTTATGTCTTTTGGTTTGACAAATGCACCAGCAGCCTTCATGGATCTCATGAATAGGGTGTTTCACGAGTATTTGGACAAGTTTGTCATAGTATTCATAGACGACATTCTGATCTATTCTAGAACTAAGGATGAGCATGCAAGGCATTTGAGTTTGGTGTTAGGAGTACTTAGACAGCACCAACTTTATGCTAAGTTTTCCAAGTGTGAGTTTTGGTTGGACAGAGTTCACTTTCTTGGTCATGTGATCTCTGGTGATGGGATATCTGTCGATCCAGCCAAGGTTCAAGCAGTTAAGGAGTGGCCCCAACCGAAGAATGCTACAGATATTCGAAGTTTCCTCAGGTTAGCAGGATATTACAGAAAATTTATTAAAGGATTCTCAAAGATTGCAACACCCCTCACTCGGTTAACTAGGAAAAATATCAAGTATGCTTGGACAGAGGAGTGTGAGTCCAGTTTCCAGACCTTGAAAAAGAAACTGACCAATGCCCCTATATTGACCCTACCCGATGAGAGTGGAAAGTTTAGCATTTACTGTGATGCTTCCAAGATTGGTCTTGGATGTGTGTTAATGCAAGATGGAAAGGTTATAGCTTATACTTCTAGGCAGTTAAAAGTACACGAAAAGAATTACCCTACACATGACTTAGAATTAGCTGCTGTGGTTTTTGCATTAAAGATTTGGAGGCACTACCTGTATGGACAAACCTGTGAGATATTTTCTGATCATAAAAGTCTGAAATACATTTTCACGCAAAATGAACTGAATATGAGGCAACGTAGGTGGTTAGAGTTCGTTAAAGATTATGATTTTGAGATTAAGTACCACCCTGGCAAGGCGAATGTAGTGGCTGATGCTTTGAGTAGAGTGACTCCTTCAGTCTCTGCATTGATTCTAGAAATACCAATAGCTTTAGAGACAGAATTCCAAAGATTTAACCTGGAAGCTGTGTCTAGTGTGTCAGCCATGCTTTCGGCCATATCTTTGAGGCCAACTATTTTGGAGAAAATAAAGGAAGTTCAAATGAATGACGCTGAATGTAATAAGTATAAGTTGTGCATAGATTCTACTGATAAGTCGGATTTCAACTACTCAGCTGATGGAATTCTTAAGTTTCGAAGTAGATGGTTTGTTCCGGCTGATACTGAACTTAGAAGGGAAATCCTATCTGAGGCACATTCCTCCAGACTTTCCATTCATCCTGGAGGTACGAAAATGTACAGAGATCTCAAGCAACATTATTGGTGGCCAGGTATGAAGAGAAGTGTGGCGGAGCATGTGGAGTCATGTCTGGTCTGCCAGCAAGTCAAAGCTGAACATCAGAGGCCTGCTGGGACATTACAACCTTTACCAGTTCCCGAATGGAAATGGGAACAAATAACTATGGATTTTGTTACGGGATTACCTAGAACAGAAAAGGGACATGATGCAATTTGGGTGATAGTTGATCGTTTAACCAAATCAGCTCATTTCCTACCAATAAAGATGACTCACTCGATGGATCAGCTTGCTGAATTGTATGTGCACGAAGTTGTTAGACTGCATGGTGTTCCAAGCACCATAGTTTCAGACCGAGACTCCAGATTTACATCTAAGTTTTGGAAAAGTTTGCACAAGGCTATGGGGACACAGCTTAGTTTTAGCGCAGCCTTTCATCCTCAAACTGATGGACAATCCGAGAGAACTATCCAAACGTTGGAAGATATGCTCAGGGCTTGTGTGCTGGAATTTCAAGGTTCTTGGAGTAAGTAATTACCATTGGTTGAGTTCTCTTATAATAACAGTTTTCAGGCAACAATAGGCATGGCACCATACGAGGCATTGTATGGATGGAAGTGCAGATCTCCATTGTATTGGGATGAAGTTGGAGAAGCACAGTTGTTTGGTCCTGACATTTTACAACAGACAGTGGAGAAGATTGCTCTTATCCGACAAAGAATCTTAACAGCTCAAAGCCGGCAGAAAAGCTATGCAGACAAAAGACGAAGAGAATTAGAATTTGATGTTGGTAATGAAGTTTTCCTTAAGGTGTCACCTTTTAAAGGAGTTGTGAGGTTTGGGAAAAGAGGTAAGTTAAACCCAAGATATATTGGACCTTTTCAAATCGTGAAGAGAATTGGGAAGGCAGCATATCAACTTCAGTTACCAGCCTCTTTGGAGGGAATTCATAATGTGTTTCACGTTTCCATGCTAAAGAAATGTGTTAGAGATCCTTCGCAGATTATAGAACAGCAGAACATTGAAGTCCTTCCTACTCTTATGAGGAGAAGCCAGTAAGGATCTTAGATTATGTAACACCCGGAATTTACGGGTTTCCGCTCTTAAGGGTATCTTAGTAAATTCCAATTAAAGTATTTTCTCGAATGGGAAGTTTCATTAGAGCCCTAAGAATTTGTGAGGATTTTTAGTAAAATAAGTAAATTTTTAGAAATTCAAATGGATAGCGTAACGCTATGTTCCATTTTTAGCCCTAAAGTGTTTTAACTCGCAAAAATAGTAAATTAAGTCCGTTTCGCAAACGGTGAGTTTCGTTAGAACCCTAGGATTAAATTGGAATATTTAGAGGTTTAAGGAAATTTCGGAGAAACCAAATCAATAGACGAAATAAGGAATTAAGCAGAGAATTGAGATAAGGGCAAACTTGTAATTTGCTTAGTCAATTTTATTTAATTTACAAATACCCTCTTCCTTCCATTTTCTTCTCCAAATCGTGAAGCTCTCTCTCTCTCTCTCACTCTCTCTCTCCCTTGCGACATTTTCTCCTCCTTCGCCGTTTCCTTCAACGCCGATCAACGCTCCTCTTCCGGCGATTTTCTTCTTCGGTTTTCCTTCTCCAATCGATCCTTTAGGTAAGCCCTAAACTCTAGACACGTTTAGTTGTTGATTTTGGTTGTTATTCGTTAGGTTTATCGATTTAGGGTTTTGTTAGAAATCTTCGATTTTGGTTGGAAATTGTTAGGATGTTTAAATTAGTTCCCTTTGACTATTATTTACGACTATTGACGATAGTTGTGAGAGATTGTGGTTGTTAACGGATTTAGGAATTAGGGTTTAGTGTTTAGTATATATTGTTTTTAATGTATATTGAAATTGAGATTTTTAGGCTCGATCGCTGAGTGTGATTTGAAATTTAGCTATGGCATATTAAAGTAGATGTTATGGGTGACGTATAGGCGTTTGAATGGTCGTGATCGGATGTCGGATTAGAGAGAAAAGTGTGTTTGAATGTGCGCACGTGAGGTGTTCGATAAAATGCCCGAATAGAGAAAATGAGAGTTTTTGGAGAAATTGCCTTAGCTAGGAGCTTAGTTTAAGTTTAGAATTCGTTTAATTAAAATCGATTTTAATGCCCTTAATTGTGAAATGCTTTAGGTGGAGACGACTTTTGGACGGTGCTCGGCTAGCTACGGACGCCAGGTAAGTGGATGTTAGGCTTCCGGCCCTTAAGGCCCTACATCGTGTCAACGTTAGGTTTTTCTGCTTTGATGATGATTTTCTGATTGTGGGGATTAATGAGTCGGGTAGCTTAGAAGGTTAGTTGTTTGTGAAGTTCGTTAAGAATAGTATATGTCCACGTACGTAGTGAATTGTTTGATGATATGTTTTGATGATATGTCGTACATAGATTTCTCATGCATCATGTTTTAGAAAAAGTAAGAAAATGTTTTAGCATATGAATTCATGATTTAAACGTACAAACGACAACGATGTAAAACGAAAATGTAAAGTGTCTGAGGGAAGTGGTTCACCCCTCGTATGTAAATTGTGGAACGTCCAGAAAACGTATGATATCTGAGGGAAGTGGTTCACCCTTCAGATAAAGATTTATATGTGGAACGTCTAGAGATGGAGAAACTAATCCGCCCTCCATTGGTAGAGGATTACATGTATGTATGATGAAACGAAATGAAATGAATATGTATGATGAAACGAAATGAAATGAATATGAACGATGAAACAAAACGAAATGATTATGTACGATGAAACTGTAGAAACTGCATATGTTAAGTAAAATGTTTTAAATTCATATAGTGCATCCCCTTACTAAGCATTAGGCTTACTGTTTATGTTGCATGATGTAGGTGACAGGTGTGAACTCGATGACAAAGAATAGGAGGTCGACGGGTGGTGCTCGTGGCGACGGGATGTGTTTTGGCAGGGCGGGTAGACTCACGGTTAGGTGTTTTGAGAGTTTTTGGGTATTGTTGGGATAATGATGAATTTGATGGATTTTAGTACGTTTAGATATGTTTTAGGGCGTTTGGTGACTGGACAGGAAATAGAAAGTATTTTGTAAAGTTTTAAACATTTTAAAAACAGGCGAAAATGATATGCTTTTAAACGGAACCACGCGGTTCGTTTTCATGAAATTTGGTTATGTTTTAAATGTATTTTGAGTCGGTGAACGGATAGCGAGAGTAACGTATGAAAGTGATAGTGCTATGGTGTAGAAATATGTTTTTGAAGAATGAGTGAAATGTGAGAAAATGGAATGAGAAAAGAGTATGTGGATTGTGTAAGAGGGGTGTAGTTGGTGCAAGAGAAAAGGAAAGAAGGAGAAGGAAAAGAAAATGAAGGAGCGACGGGTCGCAGGAGGAAAGGAGTTGGAACGCAGAACCCTCTGGTTTTCCAGAGAGTTTGGCGTTCGGGCGCGGGTAGAGTGGCGCACGATCGATTAATGTTCGGGTTTCACGTTCTGGAAATCAGAACGTGAAGCGCCCGAACGCTTAAAGGCAGGCGTTCGGGCGGTTAGGCGAGGGGCGCCCGAACGCACAACTTCGTGCGTTCGGTCGCCTGTGCATTTTCGGGCTTAATTGCCCCTTCTGTCCCTCCCCTGTTTCGATAGCCTATGACTGATGCATTCTTAGTTATTTTTAATGGTTTTTGAATATTGTTTTATCTGTTTTAAACTTCAATCCAATTGTTTTAAATTTTATCCAAAGGCAGTTTGTTTTCTTGAGTATAGGTTATATTAGTGTCATGTTCTGATGATCGAGGAATGAGTGATTTTAAGGGATTTCAACAATCCGAGACTTCAATTTAATGGTTTAGAAGTCGAAACGTTATGAGTGATATAAAAAGAAAAATTTACGTGGTTACGAGAGTTTAAAGTTAAGGTTACGTTAGGGTTAGTTTGTTTAAGGGTTTTGGGTTATGTTTAAAGTAAAAATGAAAAAGTTTATGCGAAAAATACGAGGGCTTAGGTAATGATTATGTCACGGCAAGTCCGTGGAGGCCCTGATCGGGTTGGGGTCGTCACAGATTATGTAGTAAAGGTATTGCGTAACAAGGAGGTTCCACTGGTAAAAGTCTTATGGCACAATCAGAACATAGAGGAGACAACTTGGGAGCGCCAGCATGACATGATGGACCAACATCCAGAATTATTCAGGTACTGAATTTTGAGGACAAAATTCTTTTAAGGAGGGTAGATTGTAATACCCAGTTCTATCAAACCGTTTCTCTATTCCTTTTAAACTAATTGCACAATTTATATGGCAATATTAAATGTAGGGTTAGTGGATGACTAGGCAAGGGCATAAGGGGAATTAGAAATTCAAAGGTGGATAACGTATTTAAGGAACTATTAATGAAGTAGCCGCCACTGTTTACTTCATTCGCTCTCCATTTTCAGCTCCTCAGCTTAGCAGAGCGCGATAGGAGACCCCCTTCGACTTCCTCTAGCGATTTCCTCCGAACTTGGTGAGTTTTGCTTCTATTTCTTGTTACATTGTATCTATTGTTGGTAGGAGGGATGATAAATGAGGTTTTGAGAAGGCGGTAAGCGAATGGTGGTTTCGGTTTAAGTTGAAATCGGGAATGCACAATGACTACAGTTCCCAAAACAGTTTCCCTTAGATTTCTAGTGGTTTAGAATGAAGATTAGAGGGAATATAATGTATGCTCTATCTATGGTTTTAGGTTTGAGTAATACCCGAAGTAGCTTGCAACCACGTTTTTCCAGGAGACCAGGTAAGTAAAGTTTGCTTGTGCCTTCGGGCCTACATCACAAAACATTAGGGTTTGTATGCTGGAATGTGTTGGTATGTCATGCATCATATTTTTTAAAAAGGTATACGAAAATGAATTTAAATGCATGTTGGCATAGTGAGGATTGAACATATTGAAACAGCTGTGTGAATCAGTTTCACTGTTAAGGGAAGTAATCCGCCCCTTAATGAGACAGTGGATATTTATACTTTGGGAGAGTTGATCCAACTTCCAATTTCACAGGGGGATCTGAACATGTGAATCAGATTTGCTGTTAAGGAAATTTATCCGCCCCTTAATGAGCCAGTGGATGTATATACTTTGGGAGAGTTGATCCAGCTCCCAATTTCACAGGGGGATCTAAACAGAAACGAAACAATGAACAACTGAGTCGAGAAAGTAGAAATTGCATGATTAGGAACTTATATATATTTCAGTGTTTCATTTTATTACAGCTTTACTTACTTAGCATTAGGCTAATAGATGAGTTTTGTGATGTAGGTATTGAGGATACTGCAGGTGAATTTCCTGATTGCACAGATTATTAGATGTGGTTGGAAGAGTACATTTATGTCTCGGCCTGGTAAACTGATGAGGCGGGTTAACTGTTGTCTGATGGTGTGAAAGTTTAGTTGAAAGTATTTCAATTTAAGTATGTTGAATTTTCATTACGGAAGTGATTTCAATGTTTTGAATACAATTTCGAGATTTTCCTGTTAATAGTATTCTGTTGGGATTTAATGTTGGCACTCACTGGAATTTTAGTAATGTGATGGTTTGATATTTTTTTGAATGGTTTTAGCGAAGTGAGTAAATTCTTTTCTATAGGTTGAGTTGTTGTTCTGTTGTCTATCGGAAGATGTCTTCAGTGGAAGCCATCGGATGATATAGAACGAAATTTGTCGTTTAGTGACCGGTGGATGTCGTGTGTTAATCCACCAGAAGATGTAGCAAATGTTTTGTCGTTAGTGACCGGTGGATGTCGTGTGTTAATCCACCGGAAGATGTAGGAAATGTTTTGTCGTTTAGTGACCGGTGGATGTCGTGTGTTAATCCACCGGAAGATGTAGGAAATGTTTTGTCGTTTTGTGACCGGTGAATGTCGTATGATAATCTACCGGAAGATGTAAGAAGTGTTTTGTCGTCTAGCCACCGGTGGATGCTGTATAGCGTCGATCATCCGGCTGACGTCACCGGAAGGTGTAGAGCGTATTTTGTCGTTTTGCCACCGAATGATGTCTTCTATTTTCTGTTTCAGCCCCTTTTGTTGACTTTGTCCAGCGGGCGATGCGTTTGACTTTTGAAACCTATAAAGTGTTCTGCGATTTAATCCTTTATTCCTTTTGCCGATTATTCCCAAAAATTCTAACTGAGTATTCAAGCCTTATACAATAGTTTTGTTTAACTCCATTTTACTTAAATGATTTCCGCTGCAAGTTTCGAATATTATTGTTTTGAAGATTCTGCTTATGTCAAGTTTTTCAAAAAAATAAATACGGTTGAAATTTTAGTCATGTACGGGTATGGTGTGACGAACCGGGTTCAGATAACTCGGAGCGTTACAACTTCGGTCGGGGTTGTCGACCGATTAGAAGGAATAAAGTCCAGAGAGTTCTCTGGAAAATGGGGTTGAGAAGTTGACCCCTGAAAGTAAGTAATTCGGTCGAGATGTCGTCCAGAGTGGTGACATCGTCCAAAATATGGATGTCATCCAGAGTGGTGACATCGTCCATAGTATGGATATCATCCAAAGTATGGATATCGTCCAAAGTATGGATGTCGTCCAGAGAGGGGACATCATCCAAAGTATGGATATCGTTCAAAGTAAGGATGTCGTCCAGAGTGATGACATCTTCCAAAGTATGGATATCGTCCAAAGTATGGATGTCGTCCAGAGTGGCGACATCGTCCAAAATATGGATGTCATCCAGAGTGGTGACATCGTCCAAAATATGGATGTCATCCAGAGTGGTGACATCGTCCAAAATATGGATGTCATCCAGAGTGGTGACATCGTCCAAAATATGGATGTCATCCAGAGTGGTGACATCGTCCAAAATATGGATGTCATCCAGAGTGGTGACATCGTCCAAAATATGGATGTCATCCAGAGTGGTGACATCGTCCAAAATATGGATGTCATCCAGAGTGGTGACATCGTCCAAAATATGGATGTCATCCAGAGTGGTGACATCGTCCAAAATATGGATGTCATCCAGAGTGGTGACATCGTCCAAAATATGGATGTCATCCAGAGTGGTGACATCGTCCAAAATATGGATGTCATCCAGAGTGGTGACATCGTCCAAAATATGGATGTCATCCAGAGTGGTGACATCGTCCAAAATATGGATGTCATCCAGAGTGGTGACATCGTCCAAAATATGGATGTCATCCAGAGTGGTGACATCGTCCAAAATATGGATGTCATCCAGAGTGGTGACATCGTCCAAAATATGGATGTCATCCAGAGTGGTGACATCGTCCAAAATATGGATGTCATCCAGAGTGGTGACATCGTCCAAAATATGGATGTCATCCAGAGTGGTGACATCGTCCAAAATATGGATGTCATCCAGAGTGGTGACATCGTCCAAAATATGGATGTCATCCAGAGTGGTGACATCGTCCAAAATATGGATGTCATCCAGAGTGGTGACATCGTCCAAAATATGGATGTCATCCAGAGTGGTGACATCGTCCAAAATATGGATGTCATCCAGAGTGGTGACATCGTCCAAAATATGGATGTCATCCAGAGTGGTGACATCGTCCAAAATATGGATGTCATCCAGAGTGGTGACATCGTCCAAAATATGGATGTCATCCAGAGTGGTGACATCGTCCAAAATATGGATGTCATCCAGAGTGGTGACATCGTCGTAGTGGCGACATCATCCATAGTTTTATTGTCGTCCAAAGTCCGTCGACGATAAAAGTTAGTGGACGATAGAAATCCGTGAACGACAGGAGTCTGTGGAGGACAGACTCTGTGGACGAATAAATTGTAACCCGTGAGGGATTACATTCCCGTCTATTTTATAGATATCGAATGATCACCATACAGTGGCCACGTCGACGCCCACTGTACCATTTCGTCCAAACCCGATAGAAAGAATTGTCGACCCCTACTGTTCCTTTGATGAAACCCGAGACGAATTCTTATTGACGTCAACCGAAGCCTCTATTTTATTATTTTATCACTGTTATACCAAGTTAAATTTAATATGAGATTGTCCACACGTGAATAATCTTCTGCTGATTGGGGTTAAACACCCTTATGCATGCGTGATTAAATTACGGAATAAAAGTTTAAATTTTCTGTGAATTTTAGGAATAGTTTAAAGGTCAAATATGGGGATGTTACAGTTATGGTATTAGAGTTCCCGGGTTTTAAAACCGATTCTGTAGACTGCGCAAGCCACTACACGGACATGCTTCTTCAACTGTAAGTACGTTACGAGTTTTCTTTTATTTTGATTTCTTAGGATTATTTCTCTTTGCATTCTATAGGATTACAAAACTGTCAGAGGTAGAGATGCTAAAGACGAAGTCTTAGATAAGCTGACTGACTTACTTGATCGACAGACTCAACACATGGATAGGCAAGCTCAGCAAATTGAACGTCTAGTAAACCGTGAGGATCATAGGGCCCGAGAGGTGGTTGTTCCAAACCATCAGGGCATGGAGAGGTTCCAAAAACTACAACCTCCAGTGTTTAACGGTCAGTCTTTGGACCCCTCCTTAGTTGAAGAGTGAATCCAGACAATGGAGGATACATTGGAGTATGCAAAGATAGAGAATGGGGATAAGGTTGCATATGTCACCTTTCATTTGGCACTGAATACCCGATTTTGGTGGGATTCTATTAAAGCGACTACCGACATTACAATGATGACGTGGGAGCGGTTTAGAACCGTATTCTATGACAAGTACTTCAGCCGCACTGTGAGAGTGGCTAAAAGTGTCACGACCCCAACCCCGTAGGGCCGTCACAGGACTTGACTTTACATTGACATAACCTTTACCTAAGCCCTCGTGTTATCGAATAAAATTTTTCTTTTTCACTCGACACTATAAAATAAACCAAACCTAGACAATTGACCAACCTCTAACAACCTTTAGGGTCTAACTTTGACTTAAACATTTTGAGCGTAAAACATTTCGACTTTTAAAACATTTAAAACTAGACTAAAACCATTAATAACTTAAAACAATTAACAATTAAAGTAAGATCATTTAAAACAAAACATTCATTCGTCAATCGTCAACACAACACTAATATAACCTACAATTTCGGAAAACTCAAGAAAACGAACTGCGTGGATCGCTCTAAAAATCGAGCATATCCATACCTGTTTTAAAATCACCAAACAGTTCAAAATAACCAAACAGTTCCAGTATATTTCTAACATTAAGACTCTATATTCTAAACATTCTACTTCCACTACATTTACATCAAAACTCAACTTTTCTTTTCTATCAAAATCATCTATCCACATACATAGAAACTTCCATTCTCTTTCTTAATCAAAACTACACGTAAACATACCCAAAACAGACACGTCCACATACTAACCACAGACACCTACTAACCACGGTCGGAATCGCCCTAACAATATTGCCGGGTTGCCGCCATGGTCGTACTCCTCCAACTGCGTCCATGATCCTAGCATGCTCACGAAACTCACTGTACCTGTTCTTCTGCACCTACATCATGCAACATATACATTAAGCCTAATGCTTAGTAAGGGAATGCACTATATGAATTTAAAACATTTTAAACTAGACTAAAACCATTAATAACTTAAAACAATTAACAATTAAAGTAAGATCATTTAAAACAAAACATTCATTCGTCAATCGTCAACACAACACTAATATAACCTACAATTTCGGAAAACTCAAGAAAACGAACTGCGTGGATCGCTCTAAAAATCATTCTATCAAATCATCTATCCACATACATAGAAACTTCCATTCTCTTTCTTAATCAAAACTACACGTAAACATACCAAAACAGACACGTCCACATACTAACCACAGACACCTACTAACCACGGTCGGAATCGCCCTAACAATATTGCCGGGTTGCCGCCATGGTCGTACTCCTCCAACTGCGTCCATGATCCTAGCATGCTCACGAAACTCACTGTACCTGTTCTTCTGCACCTACATCATGCAACATATACATTAAGCCTAATGCTTAGTAAGGGAATGCACTATATGAATTTAAAACATTTTACTTAACATATGCAGTTTCTACAGTTTCATCGTACATAATCATTTCGTTTCGTTTCAGCGTTCATATTCATTTCATTTCGTTTCATCATACATATTCATTTCATTTTCCATCGTACATACATGTAATCCTCTACCAATGGAGGGCGGATTAGTTTCTCCATCTCTAGACATTTCACATATAAATCTTTATCTGAAGGGTGAACCACTTCCCTCAGATATCATACGTTTTCTGGACGTTCCACAATTTACATCTGAAGGGTGAACCACTTCCCTCAGACACTTTACATTTTCGTTTTACATCGTTGTCGTTTCTACGTTCAAATCGTGAAAACATATGCTAAAACATTTTCGTACTTTTTCTAAAACATGATGCATGAGGTAATCTACGTACAACATATCATCAAGACATATCATCAAACAATTCACAACATACATAGACATACATTACTTTTGACAAACTTTACAAACAACTAATAGCTAACATCTTAGGCTACCCGACTCATTAAGCCCCACAATCAGAAAATCATCATCAAAACAGAAAAGCCTAGCGTTGACACGATATAGGGCCTTAAGAGCCGGAAACCTAACATCCACTTACCTGGCGTCCTGGTTATGCCGAGCACCGTCCTTGAAGAGCTTGGATTACCTAAGGCATTTCATAGCACGTCATTAGTATTAATCTAAACCATCCATTTCAAAGCTAAACGAAATCCCGAGCTAAGACAATTTCTTCAAAAATTCTAACTCATTTCGTTCGGGCATAACTAAACTCTTATTTACGTGAAAACATCTCAAACGACTATTTTTTTAGCCTAATCTAATTAAAATCTAACTAAATGGGCCACTATTTTGGGTTTGGTAAAAACCGACCCGAAACTCAAACGTGCATAACTTTTGCGTCGGTGATCGGAATCGAACGATTCCAGCAGCCACGTACTCCTCTAATAGCCTATTTTAATCTGCCAAAACGAATTTCAAAACAATTAACCGGAACTAGGTCAAAAAGGGCAAAACCCGAACTGCCCCTTTTTCCCAAAATTTCACTTTTTCGATTTTTCATCAAAACTCTCTCAATTCCTCACTAATCTATCCTCCTAACATCCAATTAACATAATCTAATAAGAAAACCCGGAATCCCTCACGAAAAACCCGAGCTCCAAAAACCTAGCCCTCGGTTTTTCCCCAAATCCGAGCTCCTCATTGCTCGGCAATCCATGCCAGCACCGAGCTCGGCCAATTGACGCTGAAAGCAACCAAAAAGGGCCGGTGGACGGAGCTCAATCGAGCTTGCCATTGTCGGCCATGAACAGAACGAAAATAGGGAAGAAACTCAACCTGTTTTCGGTCGGGTCTGGCGCGGAGAAGGCCGAACCGAGCTCTGGTTCAGCTCGCCGGAGTTCGCTCGTCTGAACGGTGGTCGGAGCCGTGGTCACCGTCGAAGGGTCGCGCGTCTCCCTCTCTGTCGTCAGGGCTCGCTTGGCGTCGGGGTGGAATGGCTTCATCGTGAAGCCATTCAACTTTTGTATAAAAATTATAAATAAAAATTATAATTTTTTTTTTACTTATCAAATTACTTAAATGCCCCGCCATCAATTCTATGCTTAATTCTTCAATTAGTCCATCAATTCGGTTTCTCTGCAATTTCTTTATTTCTCCAAATATTCCAATTTAATCTTAGAGTTCTAACAAAACTCACCGTTCACAAAACGGACTTATTTTGCTATTTTTACGAATTAACATACTAAAAGGGTAAAACGGGAACTTTAGCATTACTCTTTTCGATTTGGGTTTCTAAAATTTCACTTATTCCTCTAAAAATTCCCGTAAATTTCTAGGGCTCTAAGGAAACATCCCGCTCAAGAAAATACTTTAATTTACTATTTACGAAAATAACCTAAGAAATTAGAAAATCCTAAAATCCGAAAACCCGGGCGTTACAAAAAGAACGGAGTTCACGCAACTAATGCAGACTGGTACGGTTGCGGAGTACATTCAAAAATTCGAGGCCTTATCTAGGTTTGCGCCGCGCCTAGTGAGTGATAACGAAGACAAAGTGCACCAGTTCATGGATGGACTAAATCCAGAAATCCGTAAGAACATCATAGTAACTGGAATCTTGGATGTACCCTATGCTGATATCGCAGCAAGAGCTTTGGAGTTTGAGGATGCAAAACTGACATGTGTTAAATTGAGAGAGCAGCTAGAGGATTCTTTCGAGAAATTCAGCCTCAATTTCAGAATAAAGGCTGGCAACTGAGGAGACAACCACAGGTATAACAACAAAGAGGAGTTAAAAGGCCGTATGAGGGAGGCAATGACTGGGGCAAGGGAAAACAGGCACAAGGACCTCCTCCAAAACCTCTATGTCTGAAGTGCCAAAGGGAGCACTATGGCGATTGCAGATTAGGCACGGATAGGTGTTATCGATGTGGTGAGGTTGGCCACTATGTCAAGGATTGCCCGAAGCCAACTAAAGACCAATCAGGCAGAGATCAGAAAAGAATTATGCCGAGGATTTTTACTTTTATCGAGCCTAGTGACGTTGATGATGAGGTCAGACCTTCCGTTATTTTAGGTACTACTTTAGTTATTGGCGTAGTAGTCATTTTGTTAATAGACATTGTGACTACACATTCTTTTATTTCTGATTTTAATGCCAGTAGTGGTGGATTGTCTATATAGCACAACTGCGCACATGGAATTTAGTTACCATTGGGTGGGTGCCCTAGATAAAGTTGGGAGTATCTAGACCAAAAATATTAATATTCAAGAGTTTAGCTTAAGTAAATTGTTGAGATGGTAGGTAAAGCGTTGATTTCTTCTGTAGAGGGGTGACGGGTCGATACAACACTGTGGACGAGAGATCCATGTAACACCCGGATTTTCAGGATTTTGTAAATAAATAATATAATGACATTTTTGTAATTATGTCAAATCAAGTCCATTTTGCAAAAGAAAAGCGTTATTATGATCCTAATGAATTATAAGGATTTTAAGAAAATTTCGGAAATTTTAGGGGTTTAACGCTAATTTTACGAGAATTTCATTTATCGTAATATAAAAGATACCTTAGTAAAAATAGTAAACGGAGTCCGAATTGCGAACGGACAGTTTTAAAAGAACCCTGGAAATGAGTTAGAGTCATTGGTGAATTAAGAAAATTTGGAGAAGCCAAATCGTTAGTTAATTAACGAAACAGAGGACGGAACAAATAGAAATTAGAGCAAAGGGCGTTATAGTAATTTACCAAGCCAAAAATTTATTAAAAACTATTTTTCTTCTTCTTCTCCATGCCACTTTCTTCTTCCCTGTGATTCTCCTCCCTCCTTCGGCGATTCAACGGCGATTACTTCTCTCCGTTCTCCGTTCGTTCTTCGTTCGTCCTCCGTTCTTCACGTTTTCTTCCTCGAACTCAACCCTAGGTATGAATCTATGGTTTTAGAAAGATTATTCGTAGTTTTCGGAGCGTTTAACGATTAGGGTTTCGCTTAGGTTTTGTGAAAAACTTAGTTTAAAGTTATAAATTTATAAGTTTTACGTATTAGTGAGTATATTGAACGTATTAAATGTTATTGGACGAAATCTAGAGTGTATTCGGTGTTTAGGTTGAAAAAACAGATTTTTAGATTTGAGAAATCTCCATTAATGGAGTTTTGGAAAATCACGAGCACGAGTTGCTCGATAGAATGTCTCAAAGAGTTGAGTTAGAATTTTAGGAAGATTTCCTTCGTTAAGATTTTATTAAATTTGGACGTTTAACGGTTTAAATCTCGTTTAACGACAAGTGTTGTGTTTTGTCTCAGACGAACAACGCTCGTGGACGGAGCTCGAAGTTCAGCGCGCACGAGGTATGTTCTCGTGACTTACTTGGCCGAGAAGCCTACACCGTATGTCGAAGTCACGTCGAGGATCTTTGGTGAATCATTTGTTTAAAAACTTAGGTTGGGTAATTAGGATTAGTTCTTTTATAGGATATGCTTTTAATTGCTTTTATAGTCTTGATGGTATGTATGATGTTTGTTTATTTTCTGTCTATAACTGTTCATGCATCACGTATTTCTAAACAGCATGAAAACGAATTTCTGCACGTGTTTAAGAAAATAAAATGAATGAACGTAATGAATCAATGTAATCTGTATCTGGTTACGCGAGGTGGGGCTCAGGCACGGCTGTTACGGGTGCGAGCATGTACACCCCCCCCCCCCCCGGTTAGGTGAAGAGGGCAGTCCGACCGCGGGATGTGTCCTCTCCATCTAATAGGCTGAGACCTCGGTGACATTTTGTCTGCGATGTAATGAAAAGAAAATGAGCATGATTTCTGAAACTCATACGCACTGCATGCATTACATTTACGAAGCTTACTGAGCCTTTAGCTCATAGTGTGTCTGTATGGTGTAGGTGATATAGAAGCAGGTGAGGACGACGTTCCTCCACCCGATGGACAGGATGGTTGAAGAAGAACGGCTGCGGTGGTGTGCATGGGCAGTTGATGCATATTCTGACCCGTGGGGGAAAATGGTTAGGTATTTTGAGAGTTTTGGGAAAATTTGGATTGTATAGTGGATTATGGTATAGTTAGAAACATTTTCGGATGTTTGGTTCTGGATAATGGAAAGGATGTGTTTTGAATTTATAAACGTTTTGAAAATGTATTTTGTAAATGTTTGGTTTTAGGGAAATGTTCAGTTTTTAAACATATCCAGGCAGTTTATTTTTAGGAAACAAGGCTATGATTTTACACGTGTTTTGAGTCGTTGTTTTGGATGAAAAATTGAGTGAATTTGTGTAGGAATGTATGGTTGAGATGATGGTGTATAATCGAATTAGAGGATTGGTTAAGTGGTGTTTTTGTAGGGTTATGCAGGAAGAGAAAGAAGAAAGTAGAAAGAAAGAAGAGAAAAGAAGAGGGAAAGAGGAACGCCTATCCTCTGTAAAAATCCAGAGGACATGGCGATCGATCGCCTCTATTGGGCGATCGATCGCCCATGGTGTTTAGGCGATCGCCTGTGTGGCGCTCGCTGGCGAATCGCCGCGCGCTCTAGAAATAAATTTCCAGAGCGAGTGGCGATCGATCGCCCCTCATGGTCGCGAGGCGATCACGATCGCCTGGTGAGGCGATCGCTGGCAAAAACCAGCGATCGCCCCTTCATTTTGGGGCGACTGCCAGTTTCTGTCCCTTCTTTTGTCCTGCTCACTGGCCAATTATTTTAATAGTTTTAAATTGTTTTAAGGTTTGTTTAACGATTTCGGTTCCAATTCCAATTTCTGCTCGAACGTTTAGGTTAAAGTTTAAGTATAAAAAACATAATATGGAAAAATAAGGTACAGTAGTCGGGTCGTCACAATCCAAGTGATTGCAAAGGAGTGTTGGTATCGACCGATACCGATGAAGGAAACAAGGAGGTTTACTCGAAGTTAGAAAGAACTTAAAAACATAAGTGCATTAACCAATGAGGAAGCACTTCAAATTGGAGGTTGTACTCCGGCAAATCAACCAGAGTGGGTTTATAGTTACTATAGTTTAAGTTAAGAACCATAAACACGATGCTTACCTCCGAGATGGATGTAAGAACATCAGTGTTCGAGGAATTGCGAGGGCCCCTAATAAGAGATGTTTCTAAGATTTTCATTTGGAAAAATACAAGTGTAAAACTTGTGAATTTGAGGAGGTTTGGATTAAGGACGTGAACTTATCTACAACAAGTTTGCAAACAAGAAGACCGTTGGATGAATCGTTGTACGAAAGTCAAGTAGGATATTCAGAATTTGACTACGAGCAGTGAAGAAGGGTAGAATAGTAGTGACTTCGAAGAAATCCTTGCTCGATATTAGGGATAAGTGCAGAGGATTATTAGGGTAAACAAGGGGTTAAGACTGGAAGTTAGTTTGGTATTTAATGTCGTGTGAATTGTGAAGTTCGCGAGTTATCAAATAAGGAGAACAAGGAATTCAACAAGTCGAGACCAATGAATACATAGATGACCTGAGGTTAGAATGAAATGTTTGGAGTATATTAATGGCAAAATTTAGGGACTTTACTGCACTCGGAGTTTATAAAGGTTTGAGTGAGATAAATGGGGTGTAATGTAGATTATATGAAAATTTAGTAAGGACATTACGAGGGAGCTCGTTGATGTAGTTTAGAATAAAATATGATGCTTAAAGGATCTTATTTACAAAGGAACCAGGATCCTAAGTGCGTAGCGAATTTAGCTCTCAGTTGGACTAGTGCGATCAAGAGGTGCTTTGAGAATAATGGCAATGGGAACTTAGTTGAGAAATCTACACTAAAATAGTCGCCGACAGTCAGTGAGTCACCCAAGAAGGTAGGTGACCAAGGGATACTATTGATAAAATAGTTAAGAAGGATTAGATTATTACTAGAGAAAAGGTGGAAATTGGAGCTGGCGTGCATTCCGACTATGGATAGAGTCGATGAAATTATACAAAATTTTGGGTTACAACCCAAATGTATGTAGAAATCTTTAAATTCTAGTCAACCCGAGCAATGTTAAGAGGCTTAAGTATAAGTATTATGCGAAGGTATAGCTACAGAAAGCCTTGAATGGGAGGCCTAGGAGTTCGATAGTAGTTAATGCATGACCAAGGACATAGTTAGACAAATCGAACGCAGTGGATGTGGTCAGGAGGCTAATGTTCCGTCATTTGGCTTTAAGAGATTCGATTTAGAACCACAGAGATTGACCCTGAGTGTAATAGGATCAGAATTCTTAAAGAGAAATTTGAATTTTGGAGAGATGGAGGAAAGAATTGAGTGGTTGTAAATCAAAAATATAAGGCCGCAAGACGTGAGACGTTAATGTCAAGGACTATAAGCTAAGTCAAATTTTGAGGACAAAATTTTAAGTAAGGTGGATGGAATATAACACCCGGATTTTTTTAGATTTTTGGAATCACCGTATAATGGCATTTTCGTAGATATGTCGAATTAAACCCGTTTTGTGAGCATAAAGCTTTATTAGAACTATGAAAATAAATTGGAAATTTATTGTGAAATAAGGAAATTTGGAGAAACCGAACCGATAGACCATTAATGAATCAAACGAAAAATTAAACAAAAGGGTAAACTTGTAATTTGACAAGTCAAATTATATTAAAACACAAAAAGCTCTCTTCCTCCCCAACACGCACGAAATTTCTCCAGAGAGAAATTTCTTCTGTGGCGACTCCCCTCTCCCTCTAACGCGTTTGCTCTTCCGACGACCAACGCCCCTCCGATCACCGGTGACTCTTCACGTTTTCTTCTCCGATCGACATTCTAGGTAAGCTTCTAGCATTTGGATGATTCAGTTTCTAGTTTAGGGATAGGAAACGGTTGAAGGTTTAGTTAGGGTTTTGTTAAAAACGTAGATTAAGGTTTGAAATCAATAGATTTATCGTGATTACACCTCTAATGAATGTATTTATGGTTATTGGGCGTAGTTAGTCGGTTTATTGATGTATATTGGAGTTTTGGTTGTTGGAGAACTTAGAAACTCCATTAATGGAGGTTAGGAATTCACGAGCACAAATTGCTCGATAAAATACCTCAATGAGATAAATTAGAGTTTTAGGAAAACTTCCCCTAGCTAGGAGTTTCATTTAGCCTTTAGAACGATCTATTTGAACTTAGCTCTAATAACGAAACGGTGGAATGTTTTAGGTGACGAAACTCAGAACGAGGCACTCGAATCGCTAAGGATGCAAGGTAAGTTTTCGTGATTTGCTTGGCCGATTTGGCCTACACCATAAGAACGTTGTTTATGGAGGATTGTGGAGACTTGATTTCGGTATATAAGATGGGTAGTTAGGGTTAATTTTTTATAGATTGTGTTTGTGTGTCGTTTTGATGGTACTCATGTTATTCATGTTTATGTTATGGATTATGAATTGTACATGCCTCACGTTATTTCAAAATAGCATGAAAACGAGTTTTTCACACGCGTATTATGAAAAGAAAAATGAATGCATGTAATCCCGGTCACGTCGGGGTGGGGTTCAAACATGACTGTCCTACAGGTGAAACATGTTTTCCCCCCGTTAAATGGAAATGACTGTTGATCACGAGACGTGCCCTCTCCATCTGGTGAATGAACCCCTGGTGACATCCTCTGTTATGTAACTAAAGAATGAAAATGAATGTACGTAATCCCGGTCACATCGGGGTAGGGTTCAGACACGGCTGTCCTCCAGGTGAAGCGTGTTTTCCCCCACGTTAGATGGAAATGGCTGTTTGATCACGAGACGTGCCCTCTCCATCTGGTGAATGAACCCTCAGTGACACTGCACATTATGTAATGAAAAGAATAAAAATTGAACAGCATATGCACAACATGCATTTTCATTTACAAAACTTACTGAGCATTTAGCTCATAGTTTTGTCTCTATGGTGTAGGTGAATTTGAAATATGTGAGGATGACATTTCTCCACCTGAAGTATGAGCAGGTTGAAAGAGGATGGCCCATGGGAGTGCGCTGGGCAGTCGAGGCATATTTTGACCCGTGGGAGCAACGGTTAGGTATTTTGAAGATTTTGGGTTGATTGGGCTGATGATTGAATAGATAGGAAAATTATATAGTAGGAAACATGCACGTTTTGATATTTTGAGAAAAATTAGTTTTCTGAATTCCTTTGAGAAGTCATTTATTAAATTATACTGGAATTGCTTGGTGGATTAAAGAAATGTATGAGGTAGAAGTGTGTTTTATGATGAATTGTGTTTTGGTGTAAAAGGTTAAGAGGGAAAAGAAGAAGAAGTGAAGGAAGATTGCATGAAGTGTTTAAGGAAAAGAAAATGGGAAGAGGCAGCTCTCTGGAATTCAGAATCCAGAGAGTATGCCGATCGATCGCCGGAAGGGGCGATCGATCGGCTTAATTGATTGGCTGATGTTGTGGATGATTCAGCCTAAGTAAAGTTATGTGTACTAATGGGGGCAACTTTGGTCGAGGTTGTCGACATATTAGAAGGAATAAAGTCCAGAGAGTTCTCTGGAAAATGGGGTTGAGAAGTCGACCCCTGAAAGTAAGTAATTCGATTGAGATGTCGTCCAGAGTAGTGACATCGTCCAAAGTATGGATATCGTCCAAAGTATGGATGTCGTCCAGAGAGGGGACATCGTCCAAAGTATGGATATCGTCCAAAGTAAGGATGTCGTTCAGAGTGGTGACATCGTCCAAAGGATATCGTCCAAAGTATGGATGTCGTCCAGAGTGGCGACATCGTCGAATAAATTGTAACCCGTGAGGGATTACATTCCTGCCTGTTTTATAGATATCAAATGATCACCTTATAGCGGCCACGTCGACCCCCACTGTACCATTCGGATATCGTCCAAAGTATGGATATCGTCCAAAGTATGGATATCGTCCAAAGTATGGATATCGTCCAAAGTATGGATATCGTCCAAAGTATGGATATCGTCCAAAGTATGGATATCGTCCAAAGTATGGATATCGTCCAAAGTATGGATATCGTCCAAAGTATGGATATCGTCCAAAGTATGGATATCGTCCAAAGTATGGATATCGTCCAAAGTATGGATATCGTCCAAAGTATGGATATCGTCCAAAGTATGGATATCGTCCAAAGTATGGATATCGTCCAAAGTATGGATATCGTCCAAAGTATGGATATCGTCCAAAGTATGGATATCGTCCAAAGTATGGATATCGTCCAAAGTATGGATATCGTCCAAAGTATGGATATCGTCCAAAGTATGGATATCGTCCAAAGTATGGATATCGTCCAAAGTATGGATATCGTCCAAAGTATGGATATCGTCCAAAGTATGGATATCGTCCAAAGTATGGATATCGTCCAAATAGAAGTTAGTGAACGATAGAAATCCATGAACGACAGGAGTCTGTGGACGACAGACTCTGTGAACGAATAAATTGTAACCCGTGAGGGATTACATTCCTGCCTGTTTTATAGATATCAAATGATCACCTTATAGCGGCCACGTCGACCCCCACTGTACCATTCGTCCAAACCTGATGAAAAAAATTGTCGACCCCTACTGTTCCTTTGATGAAACCCGAGACGAATTGTTATAGACGTCGACCGAAGCCTCTATTTTATTATTTTATCACTGTTATACCAAAGTTAAATTTAATATGAGATTGTCCACACTTGAATAGTCTTCTACTGATTGGGGTTAAACACCCTTATGCATGCATGATTAAATTACAGAATAAAAGTTTAAATTTCATGTGAATTTTAGGAATAGTTTAAAGGTCAAATATGGGGATGTTACAATATCTCCACACCAACTTCGACTGATTTCTGCACTAATCGGTCGACATTTCCACACCAATTTCAACCGATTTCGCACAAATCAGTAGATATCTCCACACCAACTTCGACCGATTTGTCCCTTTCCAATTTTGTTCCCTTTCTTCATCAACATTTCACCTAAAAACCCTCACAACTCATCTTTCAATATTTTAAATTTCTAGACACAGTAAAACATGACACGCACACATGAACAGAAACGTAAAAGTTTGTAAAAACTAAACATCGTTTCTTTTATGAAAAAAAAATTGGGCAGCATAATGATTAAATTTTCTAGAACCAAAACCCTGAAAACCAAACATTTATATAATACGTTCAAAATACACACACAAAATAATTCAAGTTCCCTAACCTATTTACAAACCAACATCTCAACCAAAATCTTAGTCTACCACACCTCCTAGCAATCTATGGTCAAGACGCCCCGACAAATTGCCTGCAACGGCATGTCACGTACGCCGCCTACTGCGTCGTAACCCTGGCCTCCCTTGACTAGCTCACCTGGTATCACGTCGTCACCTACACCATAGAACACAAAACGTAAGTCTAATGCTTAGCAAGTAGAGAATAATGCAATTCAAAACAATGCATACTCAACTCAGCCCCTACGTGCGATTTTTACTCACTCGGTTCTTTTCGTTCCGTTTTCGTTACATTACTCTTTCACTTTTCACATCGATCATAGAACCCTCTCAAGGTGCCACACAAGCACTACTCCCCGACAAGGCGTTCATACTCTCGATACTTTACATATCTTTAGCAGTGTAACTCTCATAGAGACCCTCGCGAGGTGTTACACAAGCACTACTCTCCAATGAGGCAACTCTACTCGAAACCACAGTGCATCTCTCATAGAGACCCTCGCGAGGTGCTACACAAGCACTACTCCCCGACGAGGCGACTCTACACAAAACCAGGTTGCAATCTTCTCTTATCTTCTTACGTTTCATGCTCACACATCAAAACTATGCTCAAAACTCGTTTTTCGTAATTAGAAAACAATGATGCATGCCACACAAATGCTTAACCACAAAGCAAAACAAAGCAACCAAATAAACAAACAATTCCCTACCATTCAATGGTGTAGGCCCGAAGGCAAAACACACACATCCTCTACTTACCTGGATTCCCCGCACGTATTAGCTTACTCTGAGTACACCAATCACTCGCTCGTTAACCTAGCATATTAAGGAGAAAATCACTTAGTAACTCTCTAGGAATTATAAGGAATGCCTAAACTAAATCTAACAACAACTTAACCAATTTTGAAAGCATAAATCTCAAAAACCCGATTTTCCTCCATTTTCAATGTCCAAACTTCAATCAGCCATAATTTACTCGTTTTCATTGGATTTCAACGATCCACCCCGTTTTGTAAACCTCTACATGTCTACTTTCTAATGAATCAATCCATTTAACCAAACTAAACAAGATGGCCGATCAGATTTCACCAAAACAGAATCGACCACTTTGTTCCCAATATCGATTTTTCAATAATTTCAACCAAACCTCTAATCTATCTCCATAATCAACCTAAACCACCCTCTCTTAAGTCTAAACATCCAATTATCAAGAAAATCTAGCAATAGAAAACAAAATTCGGAATCCCCACTTAGGGTACCCAACCAAACTCACTAAAAACACCCATAATCTACTCTAATATAAGTACATCACAAAACCCACTAAAATCATACCTTAAATCTTGATGAGAATCAAAGGAAAGGAAGAGGAAGAGCACCTTCAATGGCTATCCAAAATCGTGGGAGAGAAAAGGGGTGGAAGACAAAGTTTTACCTTTTACATCACACACTTAACACCTTTTTAAAAACTCATTTTTTCATCTTTTAAAGTTTAACCACTAAATCCTATCATTTTATAAATCCAACCCTCTCTCATCATGTAATGACCCGGATGTGTAAGTATGTGTACGATGGCTGCACAAACTGAAATCCGAAATGTGGTACGTCTGCGTAGGTGAACCGGAAGGTGACGGGTCGTAAAAAGGAGGTCGTCACAATCTCACATTGCTTAGGGAAGTATGTGAAAATGAAACATATGTAAAGAGACCCTCCCAAGATAGCAAGATGCATTTTGGAGCACAATTTGCAACGGATCCCATAAGAACTCCGAAGTTAAAAGTGTTTCGGCGAGAGTAGTACCAGGTTGGGTGACCGACTGGGAAGTCCTTGCCAAACAAAGTCATGAGGGGATGATATTGGTTTACGGCCCAATCCCTAGAGCGGACAATATCTTGCTGGGAAAAGAAGTCGTTACACATCACTTCTCTTCACTTACACGTGGAATCCCTCCATTAACTTACTCTTATATTCATTTTTCCATTATTATATTTCAACCATTTCCCTTATTTTCAATTCTAGTATTTTCTCTAAAAAATCTCTTCCAACTTTCACTCTCTAACTCTTATACTTAGCATAACCCTAGAATTAACTCTAAACTCTCATAACAACCTAATCTAAGGCTACGTACGCTAGAGGAAAATCCCAGGTGTTACAAAATCTACACTCTTGAGCTAGCTTTTGGGTGTAGTTAGGGTTCTGTTCCTCAACATTTTGTATCAGAGTCAAACCTCTGTGGGTCAGTGTGAACACATCGAGTTTACTACTGACCTGCGGATCTGATAGATCGCCGACTGAAGCAGCTGCCTTTAAAATGTGTGGGAATGATGTGAATCCTACATCGGTTCCAGAGGGTCGCCTGTGTTAGTATATATGTTAGGTCCAAACCTCTACTCTGGGCTAGTATACACACATATTTTATTCATGTATGTGCTCTTTGTTGTATTATTATAGATAGTCGTTGTCTGTACTGTGTCATATCCAAATCACTTCACCTCTGGTCCAGAAATAATTGTCCGTGCACATTCCGATATAGTTCATAATGTTGAACATGATTATGCCCGTTAATATCCATTATTATTTCCTTATGGCTAGACATGATGGCATCGAGGAATTGAGTGTTGTTGTGCACCTGAACCAATAATAATAAATTTAAATGAAGAACCATTACAATCGTCATTATTTTCTTCTCCTGGTCAATTACTTGAAGCTGAAGAAATATGTTTGACATTTATTCAAGTGCCTTTATTTTATTTCAATATTTCATTTCAGTTAATAGTTTTTTATAGTTAATATTTGTCTTAATATATTACTACAACTTCGTCACCTTATATATGATTTTATTTATATTATATGTTTATTCATTAGCTTTCAATCAAGGGAAAAAGCGTGGCATTGTGTCTTGTCGAGAATATTACTGCTACAAACTACAAATAAGAAGTAATAATCAATTTTCTTTATTGATTTCTTCTGCATCAAACAAAAAAAAAATTATAGTAGAATTTTATCAAGGCATTGTTGATAGTGTCATGCAGAGAAACATCGACAACTAATATCGGCAAAACAATAATTTCTCTTACTACCTTTTATTGGCGGGCCAAGAGATATACAAAAACGGTATCTTGATGAAATGTCACTAATACAAAATTTTTGTAAGCCATATATCTTCTTGACCATGACTTGCAAACCAATTTGGCCAAAAATAAAAAAAAAATAAAAAAAAAAAAAGAATTATAGCCTTTTGAGGAAGATCATAACCGTCCAGACTTAATTAGACGTGTGTTCCATGCAAAACTAGATGTGCTAAAGGAAAAATTATTTAAACAAGAAATATTTTGTCAAGTTGCAACTTATATCTATGGTGTTGAATTTCATAAAAGAGGCATTCCTCATGTACAACTTGTGCTTATTTGAAAACAAAGTCACAAGTTTTTGGCTTAGACTCTTTGATACAATTGTTTTTGTTGAATTGTCAGATAAAAATTTGTTCTCTTCATTATATGATGTTGTTATTCGCCACATGATTCATGGTCCTTGCAGGCCATTGAATCTTCTTAATGTTTGGATGAGAAAAGACGACAAGTGTAAAATTCAATATCTATATATTTTGTTAGATGAGACCTATAGAATCCGTGAATTTTAAAATTTTACGAATACATTTTTTGTATTTTTTGAGATCAAGGCAGTTGGTTTGACTCGAATTATGCATTGACATTTGCTACATGTATTTTTCTTTGGTCAAATGGTGATTCATTTGGCCGGAGGTTGAATTCCGTAATTTCGTGCTTAGGTAAAAATTGTTCATTCGGTGATCGAGTCGGCCAATTTTGTCTCTTTTTAGGTTAGCATTGAAATTTCCTTCTCGTCTCGTTCGACACATTCGGGGTTGGATAGTGTCGGGATCGAGAGTTGGGCATGGTTAGAGGAAAAATTAATGTCTGTATATATTTATAGTTGGGTATATATATGTATATATAAGTTTATCATATTATATTATTTTAATTATTTAAAATAATATAATATATAAAATTATACTAAAAAATTATTATTTTTAAATAATTTAATTAAAGAAAAGGAGAAGAAAAAAAAACAGCCTTCTGTTTTCTTTGTATGGGCCACGCGAGAATAGCAGGCAGAGAGAGGGAGACTGTGAGGGAGAGGGAGGGAGATCGGAGTTAATCTAACTCTGATTTCCACGATTCGAGTTCC
This sequence comes from Begonia masoniana, assembly GCA_022432975.1. NCBI lineage: Eukaryota > Viridiplantae > Streptophyta > Magnoliopsida > Cucurbitales > Begoniaceae > Begonia > Begonia masoniana. Next base: position 23,871,370 of record CM039514.1, read on the forward strand.
AAATCATTCATCACGTGTTGCTTTACCTTTCTCGTGAAGAAATATCGACGGTAAGTTGAGTTGGTTTCTTGTTTTCCTTCCATTTAGGGTTTGGGTTTTTCATCTGATTTCTAATAAAAATCCTTTTTTTAGACATATGACTTAGAGACTTATTGGATAGGTTGGTTAACACTGTTTTTGGGTAGATCGCGCAACATTAAACTTCGGGTTGTGTCGATGTTGCACATGTGTATCATCAGATAGTCGATGAATCATGAGTTGTGATTAGTTAGGGTTTTTAGTCCCAGTTTAGAAGTCACTTCTTATCATTCTGTTTTGTTTAGGTTTTCTGATATCGGATTGGTTGTAGGTTCTAACAATATTTCCGTTCTGGTGTCTGCTTCTTCTGGTAGAGTGTCTCGGCTAATCGGTAAAGGTAAGTTGTTGTCGCCATCCAGGTAGAGGTTTCTATATTGTACGTTTTTATAGTGCATTACATTGCATAGTTTCAAAAAAAATTATTTTGGTGGATGACACCTATGAAAATCGTGACGGGGTCTTGTCTGCACCACGTAAATTTTTACGTATATGTACGTATGTTTTTCACATTTAAATTTCATGTGCATGGTATTCCATTTTAGACTGATATAGATGCATGCCTAATGAGTTGATTTTGTTTGGGGCTATTTGAGATTTCTCGTGTTGGGTTTCAGTTATTCTAGGTTGTAGTGTTCGAACAACCATAATAATTAGAGTCAAACATGATGCTTGTTTGGGGCCGATTAGGCCTTTCTCACAATGGCCTTCGGTTGCCTTGGGTTGCATCAATGCGTGAGCAACCAAAGTAACTAGAGTCGTTTGATATGCACATTCTGCTACGTGAAGGTTACTTGATGGTTTACATACGATGTGGATGACGGGGCAGTGCTGACACACTCTTTGAAGGCTCGATAACCCATAAACCTGTCCATGGCGTATTTTTACGTGGTGTTGTGCTGGAGCTTGCTTGTCGGCCATGTGATCGATTACGGATTGTTCAGTTGTTGGTAGGGGTGGGCAGGACCAGACCGACTCCCGATAACTTGACCGGACTGACAGTTTCGGTTCAATTTCGGTCGGTCCTCCAAGTAATTCGATCCAGGACCAGTCCTCCCAACCAAAATCCCATTAGTTCTGGTTCGGTCTTTGGTTCGAATACTAAAATCCTGAAACCGAACCGTGGAACCGAACCTTTCAGGTTAACTGGCTACCAGTTAGCCAGTTACGGCTTCTTCAGTTATTCTGCAATCTGTAATCCGCAGCTTCAATATTCATCACACAGTCACAGACTCGCAGCCCGCAAGGTCAAGTCATTTCACTGCCTCACTCGGTCACTCCTCAATCCTCACGAGTCACTCTCTTAGAAGTTAGGGCTCGGCTCGTGACGGTCACTCAGTTCTTCATCGCAGTCGCCGGTCTCTCTTCAGTCTTCAGCTCTCACGGCTCACGCACTCAGAACTACACAGCAAGCAATTCAACTTCAACTCAGTGCTCACAGTTCACGCACTCGGCAGCAAGCAACTCAAGTCTCAACTTCACTTTCAGCCAACGCTCGACAGTTTACGGTAAGAGGCAATAGGTGCGTTTATTGTTTAGTACTATTTAGTCCAATCTAAATTGTATCCTTTGTTGTTTAATTGTGAAGTTTGTGTTCATTTGTTGCTGAATTTGGAGTCTCCTTCGGCCAAGCAATTGGTGTAAATCCGAGGAGCACTTTATTGTTAGTTTGTATTGTTTTGGCTTCATGTTTTAAACTCCAATTAAAGTTTGTTAGCTTGCATGTTTAGCTTTGTTTAGTGTTCAATTTTCTGTTTAACATTGGTATCAATCTGAGGGCATTAATTGTTGTTTTGTGTTGTCTTCTTCTATTTTAGGGTGTGTATCTTGTTATTGTGTTGTGCTAATTTGGGATTAGTTCATTGTGAATGCTAAATTTAATTATCTAGTTGATTAGTTGATTGTGAATACTCAATTTAATTTGCTGTTGTTTTTTTGCTAATTTGGGTAGTTGATTTGCGTTAAAAAAAATTAATGTTTTAAAAAAAAATATTCAGATTTTTTGTGGGAGAAACCGGGACCGGATCGAATTTTTCGGTTCGGTCCTGGTTCTTGATATGACTGGTTCTGGGATTCGGGAAAAAATTCTTAAATCCTTCGGTCCGGTTCGGTCCTGGCTTGGAACCGGATCGAACCGGACCATGCCCACCCTTAGTTGTTGGAGCTTGCTCGCTTGCAACTAGGGCAACGAGCTAGATCTTCGGATCGCACGTGTTTGACTTTTTTGTCTGACTCATGAGGTGTTCCTGGTCTTCGGATTACCGCCTTTCAGTGATGGTGTGCCAGAGGGATCCTTGTGTGACACTCTTTTTTCACTAAGGTTATTTTTCTAACAAAAACATGGTGACGACTTATTTTAAGGATAGCTATCTATATATGTAGTAACGTTTTCAAAATTTGCCTCATCTATGGCTTGCTGAGCACGTTTTTAAAATGATAATAAGGATTTTAAGTTTAGCTCGAGGAGCTTGTTTTAAAATGAAGGAAGAAGTTTTTGGAATATAAAGTCATGCACTACTTTTTAAAACTAATCATAGTTTTGAAATAAAATGATAAAACCAGTTTTGTCATATGCATCTGAGTATAATATAGGGTTTCCACCAATTTAGTAACTTACCCCCCCACCCCCCACCCCATCCCCTTTTTCCATCTCCAAGGTTAGGATCGTGGAAGCTGATGTTGCAGATACTCGTTGTGAAGTGGACTCTGTTTCATTTTCCTCTTCCTTGAGAGTTGTTTTATGCCTTGGTGAGGAATTTCTTGGTTTATTATTTTTCATAATTCATGGTCTGTATAATTTTATTGGGTGTTGGATTTTGATTTCTTGCATAGTATTTTGTTGGAATATTTAAGTTTGTGTGCTATTTTATTTTTATTTGATCACTATGTGGATTCGGCACATCTTTTGTGGGCCAAAGCTCATTTCGTTTAAAGTCTTCTACTGTCAAACATAGTCTCTGGCTAATATGTCAAGTTCTCTCCGAGGATCTGGCCACTTGATCCGACGTTTCTGTCTAGGTTCACCTTTGGGTCCTGACAAGACCACTTATGGTCAAAATTCATATCCAAAATATCCTCGGAGGAATGACAGTTAAATGGCAGTGGTGAGATGTGCGACTATAGACAATCGATGGGTAATACCTTATAATCCTTATTGTTGTAAATACTTTACGTTCTAATTCTCTGATTATTAATCTTTCTTACTTTCTCTCTTATCGTGATCCAGACACTATAAGATGATGATTGTACAATAAACAAACACAGAGGAACAATAACGACAAGAATCACGAAACCTAACCGATTGGCTCGAACTCAACCTGGTTCGAGCCCTAGAGAACTCCCTATCTCTAGCAATCAAGATGATCGCCCACCGGATCCAAGGCTCGCCTCCTCCTCCGTCGTCGCCGTCGTCTGTGAAGTAGAGAGAACCCGATCGCCCTAGCTCTCTATCTCTCTTCTCTGTTTTTCCTATTTCTCCTCGTCAAAAAATGCTCTCTGGAACCTCTCTTATTTTTACTTCTATTTTAACATACTCTTTATTACATTAAAAAGGATATTGATAAACTAATGGGCTTGGGCTTGGGCTTCACACAACAATCTCCACCTTGAAGACCAATCCACCTGCTGTAACGTCCCGAGTTATCTGAACCCGGCTCGTTACTCAAAAGCCCGTACATGACTAAGAAATTTCATCCGTATTTTAAAAAAATTCCCTCAACAATCGACTCTTGACATATGTTAGAATCCAAAATAAATAAACATTTAAAACTTGCAGCGGAAATCATTTGGACAATAATAGAGATAAGCAAAACTATGAAAAACGTCGCTAGGATAATCGTTCGGAATGTTAAGAGTTAATCGGCCAAAAGAAATAGAGGTTTAAATCGTGAAATACTTAAGCAGTAACAGAAGTCAAATTCATCTGCCGATGAATAAAGTCAACGGAAAAGAATGAAACAGGAAATAGAAGGCTTCTTCCGGTGACTAAACGACAAAAGTCCTCTTACATCTACCGATGACGTCAGCACGCATCTGACGATGAGTTTACTGAGACATCACCCGATAGACTTAAACCTACACCTTCTGATTGAGTAAACTGCATACACCGATCTATAAACGACAAACTTTCTACTTATATCTTCCGATAGACAACATAACTATAACCCGACATCTTCCGATAGACTTCATCTACCGATAGTGAATAGAACAACGACTCAACATCTGCCGATAGACTTCATCTACCGATAGTGAATAGAACAACGACTCGACATCTGCCGATAGACTTCATCTACAGACAGTGAACAAAACAGCATCTTCCGATAAAACAAGCTATATATACCGATCACTAAACGACAAATTTCGTTCTATATCATCCGATGGCTTCCACTGAAGACGAAGATTATTGACAGGAAGAATCTCGAAATCGTATTCAAAACATTGAAATTACTACTGTCATGAAAACTCAACATACTTAAATTGAAACACTGTCAACTGAACTTTCACACCAACAGACATCAGTTAATCCGCCTCATCAGTATAACCAGTTCGAGACAGAGTAGTGCTCCCCCAACTCCATCTATTCATCAGTAAACTCATGGAATTCACCTGTGTAATCCTCAACACCTACATCACAAAACTCATCTATTAGCCTAATGCTAAGTAAGTAAAGCAATAATGAAATGATATGCTGAAACTTAAATCCTAATTATGCAGTTTCTACTTTCACATCTCAGTTGCACATTCGTTCATCACTGATCTGATCCCGATAGTGAATAGAACAACGACTCGACATCTGCCGATAGACTTCATCTACCGATAGTGAATAGAACAACGACTCGACATCTGCCGATAGACTTCATCTACCGATAGTGAATAGAACAACGACTCGACATCTGCCGATAGACTTCATCTACCGATAGTGAATAGAACAACGACTCGACATCTGCCGATAGACTTCATCTACCGATAGTGAATAGAACAACGACTCGACATCTGCCGATAGACTTCATCTACCGATAGTGAATAGAACAACGACTCGACATCTGCCGATAGACTTCATCTACCGATAGTGAATAGAACAACGACTCGACATCTGCCGATAGACTTCATCTACCGATAGTGAATAGAACAACGACTCGACATCTGCCGATAGACTTCATCTACCGATAGTGAATAGAACAACGACTCGACATCTGCCGATAGACTTCATCTACCGATAGTGAATAGAACAACGACTCGACATCTGCCGATAGACTTCATCTACCAGAACCACAACTCAACCTCTGCCGATAAACTTCATCTAACGATAGAGAACAGAACCACATTTCATCTATTCCTTGGTATACAACACAACTCTAACTACAGAAAAGAATTTACTCACTTCACTGAAACCATTCAAAAACATTTCAAACCATTACATTACTAAAAATCCAGAGAGTGCCAACGTATACAACACAACTCTAACTACAGAAAAGAATTTACTCACTTCACTGAAACCATTCAAAAACATTTCAAACCATTACATTACTAAAAATCCAGAGAGTGCCAACATTAAATCCCAACAGAATATTATTTACAGGAAGATCTCGAAATCGTATTCAAAACATTGAAATTACTACTGTCATGAAAACTCAACATACTTAAATTGAAACACTGTCAACTGAACTTTCACACCAACAGACATCAGTTAATCCGCCTCATCAGTATACCAGTTCGAGACAGAGTAGTGCTCCCCCAACTCCATCTATTCATCAGTAAACTCATGGAATTCACCTGTGGTATCCTCAACACCTACATCACAAAACTCATCTATTAGCCTAATGCTAAGTAAGTAAAGCAATAATGAAATGATATGCTGAAACTTAAATCCTAATTATGCAGTTTCTACTTTCACATCTCAGTTGCACATTCGTTCAATCACTGATCTGATCCCTCGGTTCCCTTGAGAGTGGGATCAATTCTCCCAATGTTATACATCATCTTCATTAGTTAAGGGGTGGATGAATTCCCTTAATAGCTGTTCTGATCCCTCGATTCCCTTGGGAGTGGGATCAATTTTCCCAATGTTATAAATCCTCTTCATCAGTTAAGGGATGGATTAATTCCCTTAACCGCCAATGCATTTCAATCTGTACCTGTCTTTCCATAATGATACATGAAAGTTCATTTTCATAATTCTTTTAAAAACATGATGCATGACATACAGAAAATACTCAAACATGCATAAACCTACTGTTTTGTGATGTAAGCCCGAAGGCACACACAATACTTCACTTACCTGGCTTCACCGAGAGTTCCTGGTGGTAGGATATTCCAAGAGCTGGCTCACCTAAAACATAAGCACAGCATTACTAAACTTCATTCTAAACATTAGGAAATCTAAAGGGGCTAGTTCTGGGGGTTCTGTTCCTCGCCATTCCCGATTCATCGCTACACCCGATTCATCGCTACACCCCAAATCCCATCCCTCACTCTCTGTACTTCCAAAATGCACACATAGCCATCCACCAGTTATCTAGACACTAAAAAAAAACAAGTAATCGAATCAAAACTCACCTTGGTTGGAGGGGAATCGCCTAGGGGAAATCTGTCGAGCTGAGAGGTAAAAAAAAGAAATGAAACAGTGGCGGCTACTCACACTGGACTTTTCCTTAAATACGTTATCCACTATGTAAAAATTCTAATTACCATCATGCCCTCGCCTGATCATTTATTAACCTAATCAATAACTCCCCCAACCCTTCTATAAAAGTACATCATAAATAATAAATTAAATTTTGGTTCGATGGAATCGGGTGCTACACCTGCTAACCATCAACACATAGTACACGAACTCCTACAATTGCTTCGCAGCTCAGACCGATGAAGGTCAGTTAACAAATAACAAATTCAAGAAATGCTTGAACTTGGTATTTGAAACAATTTTTGTGCCCATGTCTGCAGGATTGTCCTCCGTAGGTACCTTCAACAAATTCACAACATTAGTAGAAATCAAATCTCTAATAAAATGATATCTAACATTAATATGTTTAGTTCTTTCATAATATACAGGATTTCTACTAAGATGTATTGCACTCTGATTATCACAATAAATAACAGAAATAGAGTTTAGCAACTTAGCTTCCTTTAGTAGACCTTGCAACCACACAGCTTCCTTCATAGCATCTGCAATCGCTATATACTCCGCCTCCGTAGTGGACAACGCTACCATGAGTTGTAATTGTGACTTCCACACAATACAATTCCTTCCCAACGTGAAACAGTAAGCTGTATTTGAGTTCCCCTCATCCCTGTTACCTGCAAAATCAGCATCTACAAATCCCACAAGATCAAATGCAACATTTCTATTACCATAGCACAAACCAACATCTATTGTACTATTTATATATGCTACAACCCACTTCAAGGCTACCCAATGATCATACCCAGGATTTGACATAAACCTACTCAATAAAGATATAACAAATGACAAATCTAGCCTAGTACTGATCATAGCATACATGATCACATTAGAGTAAGGAATATTCTTCATCTTAATTAGCTTCCAAGTCTTGTTGACATCTAAGGAATTCATCTCCTCCTTCATGGCACCCAGCCATTTGTCAGAATCAGTAGAACTAATAGCTTCTTGATAGCTATTTGGTTCACTTTGTCTGACTTCCAAAGAAGCAACAAGAGCTGCATATACGAGCTCAGCATAAGAGAACCTACGGTTAGGAATAACCTCCCTCCTACTCCTATCACGAGTGAGCTGATAGTTAGACAGATCTTCATGGACCGATCTAGTTAACTGCTCAGCCTCAACTGGAGAATCATTTTCAGATTGATCTCCAGTTTGATCCTCAACTTGATCATCAATGCCTATAATAGGCTCATCAGAGCCACCCATAGGCTCCACCTCAAACTGCATATTCTGATGCACTTGAGTGGTCTCACTAGACTCTTCACTAGAATTAGTAGGAGTCTTACAAGGGAAAGAGTTCTCATCAAATATGACATCTTTGCTCACAATTATCTTAATCCCTCTAGACTCCTTGTCCCATAACCTATAGCCTTTACTACCATGCTGCTGCTGATAACCTAAGAAGACACACTTAAGAGACCTAGGGTCTAACTTACCCTCTTTACTATGAGCGTAAGCAGAACATCCAAATATTCTAAGGTGATCTAAACTAGGCTTTCTATTATTCCATACTTCCATTGGACACTTCATCTCTAAAGACCTATGAGGACTCCTATTGACGAGATAAGCAGCAGTAAATAAGGCTTCCCCCCAGAAGGGCTTAGGTAACCCAGAAGTGAAGATGAGACATCTGACCTTTTCCAACAAGGTCCTATTCATCCTCTCAGCAACACCATTTTGCTGAGGGGTATTACGAACAGTTTTATGTCTTAGGATACCAGAAGCCTTACAATATTCATCGAATTCTGAATTACAGAACTCTAGCCCATTATCAGTTCTAAGGGCCTTTAGCTTGGTACCTAACTGGTTTTCTTCTAAAACCCTCCAATCCTTAAACCTAAGGAAAGCTTCATCTTTGGTTTTCAAAAGGAACACCCAGACTCTCATAAAAAAGTCATCAACAATGGATAGGAAATATTTGTTGCCTCCATGTGTGTCACATTTCTCCGGACCCCACAAATCGGTATGGACATAGTCAAGTTTGGCTTTGGACAAATGAAAAGCAGACTTAAAACTCAACCTATGTTGCTTCCCTAGAACACAAGGTTCACAGAAGCTCAGATCACAAATCTTATCATTTCCAAACATCCCTTGTTTGCTAAGTGAGTCAAGTCCCCCTTGACTCATATGTCCTAATCTCAGATGCCATTTCTCAGTAGCAGCAAGACTAGGATTAACTGACACCATATTCAAAGAACTAGACTTACATGAGCCATCAAGAATATATAACCCGCCAACTTTCCAACCAGTCAGAACAATTTTGTCATTCTTGACGACTCGCATACTCCCATTGCTAGTCCTACTCTCACATCCCAAATCATCTAAGGCACCTAGGGAAATCAAATTTCTCTTAAGTCCAGGTATATACCTCACCTTAGTCAACTTGATTCTTTTTCCAGAATCCAAGTCCAGAATGACACTGCCCATACCGACAACATCACAAGTGTCATCATTTCCCATGAACACCGTCTCATTCATAACTTCCTGGAAATCGACAAACCAGTCCATATGAGGACTCATGTGAAAGCTACACCCGGAGTCAAGCACCCAAGTATCAGGGCACTTTAAATCAGTGACATTAAACACCTCACAAAAGTCATCCTGATTATTCTCACAGGCAAGGTTTGATTCATTATTCTCCGATTTATTTTTCCTAATCCAATCGAAGCAATTCTTCTTTAAGTGACCAACCTTGCCACAGTGGAAACACTTCCTAAACTCATTCTTACCCTTGTCAACATTTTCAATTTTAGACTCATTCCCTTTATTTTTCTTCTTGAACTTATTTGTGATATTATTATTACTTTGTTCGGGCCTATTATTCACAAAGAGATTCGAACCAGATCTCTTCTGTTTCAATAGTTCTAATTCTCTGATTTTTAAACCAGAAGAAATAAGATCTACACTGGGGACGACGCCGGCATACTGGTAAGCGTCTTTGACTACTTGGTAAGACTCAGGGATAGAATTTAATAGAATCATAGATTTGGTAGTTTCATCTAAAGCCTGATCAGTACCTTTTAATCTAAGAGTCAATTTTAGAAATTCATCTAAATTTTCATCTATAGACTTACCAGTGTCCATTTTCCAAGAGAACAAAGAGCCTTTAAAGAATGCGAGATTAGGGGCAGTTTGAACCGAATAAATCGATTCAAGCTTATCCCAAATCTCTAGTGGAGTATCAGCTCCATCAACCTTTCTCAAGACATTGTCCGAGAGGTTTAAAAACAAGAGGTTGTACGCCTCTTCGTCTATTTCCTCCTTTCTCTTTTTCTGCTCATCAGACCATTTACCTTGGTCTTTCTCTAGAGCAATGGCAACTTTGTTGTGTGAAAGAAGTGCACGGATCTTCTTTTTCCACACACCAAAATCGACCTTTTCGTCGTACACAGAGATTTCAAGTCTTGTTGAAGACATTCTCTCTCCCAAAAAATAACCCCAAAAATAACAAAAATAGAAAAAAACGAACAGCTCTATATTCAGCTTAACTATTTTATCACAAAAAAACTAAATGCAGGGAACCTATCAAAAAACCTAAACAGGATCCAACAGAGGACAGCAAATTAAGCTAAATCAGCCAAACAATGTCACTGTTTATCAATTCAGCCAAACAATATCACTGTTTATCAATTCAGCCAACAATTTATTAATCTGTTGACTGAAGCACAAAAGAAAAACAATATCACTATTAGTTAACCGGAGCAGACGACAACACCTTATCAATCAACTAATCAACCGGAATTAAACCACAGATACAGATGACAACAACGTATCCAAAACAGATGCAAGACTGTATGGTATTCAATCCCAAGAAAAGAAAGAAAAACAACTAAAAAACAGAAGCAAAAATTTGTTTCAAGAAACGCATAAGCAAAAATTTGTTTCAAGAATCGCAGAAGCAAAAATTTGTTTCAAGAATCGATCAAGCTCTGATACCACTGTTGTAAATACTTTATGTTCTGATTCTCTGATTATTAATCTTTCTTACTTTCTCTCTTATCGTGATCCAGACACTATGAGATGATGATTGTACAATAAACAAACACAGAGGAACAATAACGACAAGAATCACAAAACCTAACCGATTGGCTCGAACTCAACCTGGTTCGAGCCCTAGAGAACTCCCTGCCTCTAGCAATCAAGATGATCGTCCACCAGATCCAAGGCTTGCCTCCTCCTCCGTCGTCGCCGTCGTCTGTGAAGTAGAGAGAACCCGATCGCCCTAGCTCTCTATCTCTCTTCTCTGTTTTTCTATTTCTCCTCGTCAAAAAATGCTCTCTGGAACCTCTCTTATTTTTACTTCTATTTTAACATACTCTTTATTACATTAAAAAGGATATTGATAAACTAATGGGCTTGGGCTTGGGCTTCACACAACACTTATCTATTAGCGACATTTGATTTTCATATAAATGTGGAAATATGCTCAACTATTAAGGCAGTTAAGTATCTGTACAAGTATATTTACAAAAGGCATGATCGAGTGACCTTCAATGTTGAGAGTCTAAATATGTCGCATCCAATTGATGAGATACAACTATATTAAAATGGACGTTGAATATCACCTCTAGAGGCTGTGGGGAATTTATGCATTTCATATGAATGAAATATTTCTTTTAGTACAAACACTACAACTTCATCTCCCACATCAAAAAATGATTACATTTGAATAATCCAGTTCCTTGCATTCTATCGCATGTAATGATTTTTTTCAAAGACTATGCTTAAAGAATATTTCTATCACAATGCATCTAATCTTTATGCTAAAACTCTTATGAATAAAAAATTTCCCCAATACCATGTTTTTGGAATTACGAGAAAAAAAAGGTTTTTCTATTGGAAGAGTTGTTTTAGTAGAACCAACTGAAGGTGAAAGATATTATCCAAGTTGCTTTTAAATCATGTTAAAGGTGCAATTTTATTTGATAATTTAAAAACTCCAAATTCAACATTGGCTCACTCTTTTAGAGAATCAACATTGTTGCGCGGCCTTCTTCAAGACAATGATTATATTACCCATTGCTTAGAAAATGCATGTTTATTTCAAATGCCTTGTGTATTACAAAGACTCTTTACCACTATTCTTGTTTATTGTCAATCTAACAACTTCAAATTATTATGGATCACTTTTCAGAAAAAAATTTCAGAAGATTATAGTACGACATCTCTTCCTTTTATAATTATTCAGTAACATGTTTTCGGACACATTCACTCTATGCTAGAAAGCATGGACAGATCAATTAATGACTACAACCTTAGTCCGTACTATGTTATAAGTGAATTTTTAATTAATTTAATGCGAGAAATAGATGAAGAGTTGAATATTGTTGTTGATGATGAAAGCATTTTGTCTATTTCAAAGTTAAATGAAGGCAGCAATATACTATATTATAATGGAAAAAATGTTAACTTACTCTACTGGTGTTTTTTTTATAAATGGAACTGGTGGAAGTGGAAAAATATTTTTGTAACGTGCTCTTGTAGCATATGTTCGTAGAAAACGTTTTATAGCACTAGCAACCACATCATCTGACGTTGCAGCCTCTATATTACCAGGAGGTTGCACTGCACATTTTTACTTTGAAATTTCACTTCAAGTTGATAAAACCACTTCTTATTCAGTAATCAATCAATCATCTCTTGCAAGACTTCTTCAATCTTCGAAGCTTATTATTTAGGTAGAAGCACCTATGTATAGAAAAGCATCTATCGAAGCAATTGATCGTATGCTCCAAGACCTGCATCAAAATAAATCACCATTAGGAGGAAAGGTAGTTGTTTTGGGAGGTGATTTTCTTCATATTCTTCCAATGGTCCCCAAAGGCAATAAAAATTCAATTATAGATGCAACTCTTCTAAAGTCTTATCTGTGGCCCATTTTGACAAAAATTAAACTTGTCACAAACATGCAAGTTTCATATGATTTATCATTCTTTAACTTCTTATTGCGAGATGAAGGTGGTAATGAAAAAACAGATTGTCCGAATTACTTAGCATTTCCATCAGCCGTTATAGTTTCATATTTGGTTGAGATTGAATCGCTTAGTAACTTATTGTATCTCGTTCTAGACATTGCAACATATCTAAGTAGAATACCATTTATGATAAATAGAGCAGTCTTGGCTCCAACAAATGAATGTATAGATGTGTTTAGTAATAACTTAATTGAGATTCAAAGGCAATGCAGTTTATTACTATAGTTTCGACGAAATTATAGATACACGAGACACTACTATTGCTCAAGACTTTAATGAAATCACACCTTTTGGATTTTTGCCTCATAAATTGGTGTTGAAAAAAAAAAAAATTGCCCTATCGTGCTACTACGAAATATTAATTCAAATGATGGCCTCTATAATGGAACTCTCTTGATCTGTCGAGCTTTTGGTCGTAAACGCTGAAATTTGTACAGGTGATTATAGCAAAAAAGGGTATTCCTACCAATAATACTTTTTGTTCCATTAGAGAATGAAACTCAATCCCCCTGAAACTTATAGCAAAAAAGGGTATTCCTACCAATAATACCTTTTGTTCCATTAGAGAATGAAACTCAATCCCCCTGAAACTTATGCAGTTTTCTGTACGTTTATGTTTTTCCGTGACTATAAATAAAACTCAAGGTCAGACTTTAGATTTTATTGGCATATATTTACCCAAACCGGTTTTTTCTCATGGTCAACGTTATGTTGCTATATCAAGAGCAAAAAAATTTGGTTCTACTAAAATATTGATTTGACGGGTTCAAAGTCAAATACCCCTTACATTTACTAAAAATATAGTTTACAAGAAAAATATTTATATTTTCTCGTACGAAAATTCTTTAATAACAAGTGGCCACCCATACATTCTGTAGGTAATTTTCAACATTTTCCTATTCAATATATTTTACATAATATAACGTTATTTTATTATAAACGTTTTCGTAATTCCACTTCAGGTCGATTACTTTTTTGTCCTCCATATGCAAGAAGGATTAGAGGGGAGTCGTTTGTGTTCTTCCACCTCATCTGTCATTTTTTGAATTTTCTTCTTGATTTTATGAAGCAAAGAAAGAATAATATAATAAATATTGCATATTATTCTTTGATGTCATCTTCCAAATATTGAAATTTTTTGACTTTGACATAATCATGTTATTTTTATTTGAGAAACATAATTATATTATGACAATATTTAAGATTTCATTTGCAGTGTTTCTCCAACTTTATTTAGAAGTGATTGTTATCATGTTCTTAATCATACCCTACAACAAAAAGAGAAGTTGTATCTCTTTCAGACCCACTACATTCTACAACAATTACTTCATCTTCACAAAATATAGTGTTCTCATTAATGCATAATAAATATTGTCTAATATATATAAATAATGTTGTGATCTTTACAATAGTTGTTTCCCTCTGTTTGATGAAAGGGTCAACAACATCTCGAGCGTAGTAGTTACTCGACAACATAACAAAAATCACCTAAATTTTCATATGAATTGTAACCACGTACTAAACTTAAAGTTATTTCATCATTTTCCAAAATAAATAGAGAAAGAAATTCACATACACGATTTGTCTCTAGTCATTACATGTGTGGCACACGTGTAGGGCACACACGTTCAAGTTCTGCTATTGGCTGAAAATATCAACATGTTTCGCAACACTCTATGTAGGAAAAAACTCTTATATAAGCAATGCTTTAGTCATATATGTAAGAGAAGAGTTTCGGATTGGGAATGATAAATATTAGTGGATAATAAATGCTTGGTGAAGGAAGTTCCAATATCAGAAGTGGGATTTGTTTCTCCCAAATATAATATAACTCCTCTAAATGCACTCACCACTTTTATTGGCACTCGTTGCCTTGTTGGTAAGTTCGTAACTTTATCTTTCAAGTTGCATCTTTTACCTATTACCAATGTTTCTTTACATTGACTCATAATTTCTTCTTTTGTTCTTCTAGAGGTCATCAATGTTGTTATTATTCTCTACTCACCTAGAAATTCTCTATCTAAAGGAGAGTTTCTTCATATACATGAAATGGCTATTGTCGATTCATTGTAAGCTCCCCATTGTCAAAATGGTAGTTTTTTCTCCACCTTTAACTACCTAGAAAGCTCAATTTTGTGTGTTGTTTGCCGTCTTGAACCTATCAAACTCACTTTGTGGTCTTAGTTTGTTGAGAGTGGAAGTGAAGTCATTAATTCTTTTATACATGAGAGACCAATAATTATTACAACGGACCTTGTCGTTTCTTCTTACAATAGTATTTGCCTAATTTACTCGTTTTCTATCTCCACCTTTAATTTTCTATCGATTTTTTATTTTCTCCTTACCATTACCATGATTCCTTTGTTTCTTTTAAAGTGTTATTCTCTCAACTACTTCCAACACTTGAAATGACAACTCAACTTCGACTTTGGTAACAATTTATTACATGCCTTTGAACCATCCAAATCGTAGCTTCAATTATTTTAGTCCTCTTACTGATACAACCCATTGCCTTTAGTCAGAGGCGAATGTCTCCTCCATTGAAAAGTTCCTCCAAGCTGTCTCAACATGCTCTTTTTCTTCCACTTCAACGAGGACAATCCAATCCCCTTCGAATGTCGTACAAATTAATCAACTTCGTGATTGTTTCAACTTAGTAAATTATTCTATACTATAGATAATGTCTTTTATCTCATAGGTTAATAACATTATATTCCTTTCAATCATATGAGTCAATTTTGGGTTTGAGCTTTACTTAATGTCACAAATCTTACTCAACAATTCTATTATTCTTCTTGCACTAAATGTAATAAGAGTGCTCGTCATTGGACAACTTATATTTTCACGTGTAATATTTGTGAAGCTCTAGATGCTCAAATGGCTTCCAAGTCATCTCAGTTGATTGTCTTGTCTCAGTTTGCATTAGTTTCTAAATTGTCAGATGCATTTATATTTATTCTTTAAATTAAAAAAAATGGAGGTTGAGGTGTCACATTCAAGTGGAAAAATTAAAGTTGCTCTTTTTGGAGCAGATGTTGAGTTGATTCTTAAATACTATTGCATTTGAGTTAGCGACCTTCGCCCATGAGGTTTTATTTTAAATAGTTTTTCTTAAACAAATTATGGGAGATCAACTCTTTATTGTTCGTCTCTATAACCTGCATGGAGATGAGAAGAAATTTGATAGTAATGAAGCTCGTACATTTTATGTTATGATTGTTGTAGAAGATGCAGAACCTAGGGAACCGGCCCAGAACTGGGGAACTGGACCGGACCGTCGGTTTGGTTCGATTTCAGGGCGGTTCTATAAGGTCTCAGAACTGGCCACGGTTCCAAGACCCTTAGGACCGCAGTTCTGGGGTCCTAAACTGGCCGGATTGTGGGAAAACCGACTCATGAAATATGGTCGAGTTAAGTCGACCCATAACTCGACCCCCATGGCCCATGAGCCATGGATTAATTCTTGCCTTGCCTTGCCCTGCCGGCTGCCTGCTGCCTGCTGCCTGCTGCCTGCTCGTGCCCTGGTTGAACTCTGAAGTCTGAAATCTGAAGAGTGAAGGCTGCCTCCCTAGTCCCGACTCTCTAGTTTCGTCCGGCGTCCGGTATTCCCCACCCCACCCCCCAACCCCCCTTCTCTCTCTCTCTCTCCCCGTCGCAGGCTCGCAGCCCACTCTAACTCGGAGTCAGCTTTTCATTTTTGCAGCCCTAACTCGCACTCTCGCAGACTCGCAGTACGATTTAATCACTCGGAGTCTCGCACTCTCTTCCCACTTCAGCTTCTCTCAAGAAGCTATTTTCGTTCGACCCATCATCCAGATATCGAGTTTCGACAATCACAAATTCATAGGTACTGATTCAATTTGAATGAACTCGCGGTCATTCAAATCTGAGTTGTTTTGTATTTTAGATAGAATATGGCTATTTTGTATGGATGTTAAAACAGAGCGGCTAATCATTGCAACATTTTCTTAGAGTAGAAACCCCAACCAAAGAAATCTAGTATGTCTATGAGAAATTTCTTTGATCTACAAAATTTGGCTTAGATATTCAATGAACGCTTTTAGATTTGATCTTCCCAATAAGAACCAGCTAACTATAGCCAGTTTCTTAGTTTGAATTTGCTTTATTTATCTACTGTAGAATTTATGAATTGTTGTTGACTTTTTAAAGTTAGATTGCTAATATAGGAATTGGTCTGATTTTGATATTGTAAGAGAAGTTGATGATCGTCCAAGTGCTATACTTTTCATGAATGCCAATTCAGAAAGTTAGCAACATCAGTCACATTCTCATAATTTCTAAAGAGGAATTGGCATTAGAAGATTGACATTTATTAATTGTTGCTGACTTTCTGAATTGGCAATTTGACTTGACGTCCGTAATGGAATTTTTTGAAAATTGGATGAGGTTTACCTGGGAAATTCTCAGTGATTGGAACTTAAAAGGTTCGAACATTTTCAAAACTTATTTGCTTTACATGATTAACTAATGATTAACTAATGTCTTCAATATTTTTATTTTGTAGATTTTGCTACCGATAAAAGTTTGAAAAAGATGACACATCGATGATTTAATATGGTTGTAATTATAGACTTTGTAACGACCCAACCTGGCCCGCACACTAGCAGGATCCGCGAGCCAGATCGTGCGGTTTCTACCACCGCCACGTGGAGCTTTCAAGGCCTTCCCACGTGTACTCACGATTTTCTCCATCCCTGGGATAGGAGTCTTCAAGGACTTCCCGGGCTTATGGTCAAGGTTCCCCCATCACTTGTACCACTTGACCATAAGCCCTGGAGGTCCTTGAAAACTCCTATTCCAGAGATGGAGAATATCATGAGTACACGTGGAAGGGCTTTGAAAGCTCCACGTGACGGTGGTAGAAACCGCACGATCTGGCTCGCGGATCCTGCTAGTGTGCGGGCCGGGCTGGGTCGTTACAGACTTACAGTTTGTAATTTGAGCAATTACGATTTGGATTAATTTTGAATTTTGGATTTAGTTTCTTAGATTTCATTTTAATGTTGGATTTAGTTTGTATGTTAGATAGTTTGATTTATTTTGGATGTTGAATTTAGTTTGTATGTTAGATAATTGGATTTATTTTGAATGTTGAATTTATTTTCATGCTAGTAACTGGTAAGTGAAGGTCGACCTTTCACATTTCGTAATTTTATGTCGAAGATAATTTCGTTATTTTCGTCTTTTTGATCTTGTTATTTTCAATGGTATCATCTTTATACTGTCTAAATTACTAATTCTTTATAATTGACTACTGTTTTTTTTGTGAAATTTAAAAAAAATTGAAAAATTGTTGGGAGGAACTGGTTTGGTACCAGTTCCTTCGGAGCTTGTTTCAGGACCAAAAAAATGGTCCCAAAATTGCCAGTCTAGTTTCGATTTTTTCAAGGAACCGAACCGCGTCCATCCCTATCAAAGCCATCAATTCCTATGTCCCCTGCTCCAATTGATGGTTCCCATCCAAGTACCAAATTGAAGAGTCTCACTTAGAGCACGGGCTCTCTCACTTATATTCTTTCTTTTTTCTCTATGATTCTCTTTTATTCTTTCTTTTAACTCACTCACTCATTATATGATACATAATACAATATTACTAGGGAAATAAAATGTTGCAAATTCGGAGAATAAATCACAAAATCTAAACCAATATTAACAATCTCTTCCATAGTTCAAATTTTGAACACCTCCACACTGCTATTCATAACTTGTGCATCCTCCTGCCTTAATTAGCCTTTTTCTATACCCACCAAGCTTAAACAAAACTTAAACTTGGCAACTGAAAGAACTTTGGTAAGAACATTTGTGTAATTCATAGATTCGTCATTCTCAAGATCGGCTGAAACAATAAACGCACATGCAATAACATCTGCATATGTGAGAAATCCCTCTCTCTTCTTCCACTAAGCCCTCTGATCTAGAAGTTGCTGATCATCAACTTGAGAAAAATTCTTAGAGCTACTTTCATTCAGCTCCTCCTGAAATATTATTTTCCATGCTTCCCTTGAACAATTTTTCAATCCCGGAGCTGAGTCCTCCTGAAGCACTATTTTTCATGCTTCTCTTGAACAAATTTTAGTTCTCGAATCTGACTCCTCTTGAAGCACTATTTTCCATGCTTCCATTGAACCAATTTTAATTCCCTGAGCTGACTCCTCTTGAAGCACTATTTTTCTTACTTCCCACGAACCAATTTTAGTTCCCGGATCCAATATCTTGAAGCACTATTTTTCATGCTTTCCTCAAACTAATTTTAGTTCTCAGAGCTGACTCCTCATGAATCAATATTTTTCATGCTTCTCTCAAACAAGTTTTCGCTCATAGAGCTGACTCCTCCTTGGTTCTCGAGTCAAGGTCCCATTGGAATCATTCCCTGAAACAACCTGAACATCAGACGAGTCATAGCCATCCGAGACCACTGAAGCATCACAAGTTTCATTTTTTTTTTCTTGGCTATCCTTCTCTCCCGTTCATAACAGTCAATAACCTAAACATCAGAAGAGTCATAGCCATTTGTGATCACCGAAAGTGTCACAAGTTTCACTCTTTTTCTCGGCTATCCTTCTCTCGTGTTCGTAAAAGTTTTCTTGAAGTACCGTTCCTTATTGCAAAAGAAGCACTTCTTGCCTTGCCTTGATTTTGAACTCGGCTTATTCTTCTCATCATTCTCACCCGTGAATTTGTCAACCTCGAATCACGCCATGGTTACCAAAAGAAAACAAGTCACACTCATCACACCAATTATTGTGATAAAACCAATTACACCGCGAGAATTAATCACGAAAAGTACAGAAGAAATCAAGACACAAGAATTTACATAGTATAGAATAAATTGTCCTACCTCCACGACACAAGACTCCAGCAGCGAATTTTTATTCTAAAATCAATGAATAAGAGTTCCAACAATGTTGCAGTATTGCTCACAACATTGCCTCTGAATACAAAAATCGCTCCTCTACTCTTCTCCAAGAGTCTCACCTAGAGCACCCCTGGTCTTTCACTTGTATTCTCTTCTTTTCTCACTACTTCTCTTTTATTCTTTTCTTACAACTCTCATATTCTTTTCTTTAGCTCACCCACTCATTATTTGGTAATAATAAATAATATAATATTACTAATGAAATAAACTGCTGCAAATTCGAAAAGAATAAATCGCAAAATCTAAACCAAAATTAACACAAGTTAATGTACTAGGGTGATCAGTTGAGCATTTGTTAGTATTATGCAGTAATGGAGCATGTTCATTGAGGATGATGTCATTTGTTAGTGGTCAATAGTGTACCTCTAACATTATAAATATTTTGATGATAGGTTACTAGACATGAGTCATGGTGTACTAGGGTGTTAGATGGTAATGGTGTAGACAGAATTGAAAGTGAGAAAGGTCACTCGTCTTTTTGAAGTATCATTAAACTGTTGTTGAACAACGGATTTTAACTCTCAACTTACCGGACTTTGTAGCTCACCATGTGGTTTATAGGTAACGCGACAAAGCAATGATAACATAACATAGCAAGATGTATCGTCTTGAGTGTGTATTAGCATTATGTATTGTATGCGTTGTAGATGGAGCAGAGTTTATATTATTTTAATTACTTTTGGAGGTTGGTTTTGATGGATGATCTCTTTGCGTAAAGGAGTAGAGAGATTAGTTTAGGATGTCCATTGATACAAGGCTTTCCGCACCTTGTGTAAAGCACCCATAATTTTGGTGGTACGTTTTAGTTGGCATCTCAATTTAGATGATTAATAGTCAATGGTTGTTGTATTAAAGACTTCCCACCGTGAAAAGTAATTTGAAGTGACAAAAGTGGGTATAGACTTAAAACTCCAATTTAATCTACAATTTATTTTACTAAGCAGTCGAACTTATTGTTTATTTTCTAAATTTAAAATTCTAATCTCTTCCCATAAATACATTTTGAGATATCAAATACAACAATCTTGTATCTGACAATCACATTCCACTAACAGTTACATATTTTTAGGTAATTGCCTCCTAGACAAGTTCATGGGTTAAGTTCATCAAACTATGTACATGGTGTACAAGACTAGAACTAGAATTTACTAGTCAGATCTATTCTACTTTGGTTTTGGTTTTCATAAATTCGATGGTTTAGACAATTTGTGCGCACTTTATTTGATCATACAAAACTGGATGGCATAATTCATGTGCACTTCAACTAAATTAACACGACTCAATCTTGAACCTAACGGGCCTTTCACTTTTCTGATAGAGGAGATGTGAGATTAAAATGCATTTTCTTATGAGATTTCAAACCAGACTTGAACCATTTTATGTAATTAAACAACTAACGAGACAAACCAACATTCCATACTCTTTGAATTTCCTATTGTAAGATAATTTTTTCACATATACAACAAAATCTCTCTCTCTCTCTCTCTCTAAAGTGTACTCGGGCTTCCCCAATTCTAAAATATTCTCCATGATAAGATAAATTACAGTGCAGTTATCGAGTGGCTTACTGCGACATTGTGTGATTCAGCATAGTAGCTGGGAGGTGTGAATCATTGAGACTTGGGTTTTAGATTCTTCGTTTACCACCACCAATCGAAATTTTCTTCGGCCACATTCAAAGCCACATGCGAAGAGAAGAAAAGTAAACATCATTTCTCTTCATCCTCAGAGTCCGACTTTGCAAAAACAGGATCTGGCTGTGTTTGTGCATAAGCAGGAGCAATGTACTTTGGATCTTTTGCTGCAACATCAGCAAACTTGAGTATGGCTTCTCTTGGATCTTCATCCATCCATGTCTCCTTAATCATACCACCTTGCTGCAAAAGACTTACTCCCATGAGATTCTTCAGACAATTAAAGTTCAAGCCATACAAATTTGAAAGTAAAGGTGTAATTTGCTACCTTAAGAAGATATTGGGTCAATAAGCTTCCCTGACTTACACCAACTCTTCCACCAAATCCAGGTCCTGTAATGGGAAGTTCTGGCTTATGGGACTTGAGAGGGTCTTTCAATATCTTCTCCCTTTGACGCTTCCGGCTGGGTTGATCTCTAAATAAGGGTAGAGCATGAGGGTTGTGAACAACAGGCTTTACCTCGAAGTCATCAACTGACTTTTTCCTAGGTGCACGAGCCACACAGACTAGAGCTCCTCTTTCACTAAGGTTTGGATCATATAGGACATGCGTTCCTCCTTGAGATTTATCCCCAGCTGTTGCAAATATCTATGACATGCAATACATAGTATCGTATCAACAAATATGTCATCTATATGCTTGTTCCAGTTTGTGCATTGTGCTGGGATATTGATAAGACATCGATGGGGATCATACAGAAGATCAATAGAACAAAGATATTACTACTAAAGAAAGAAAAAATTTCCACCATGTTTTTGGTGTATCACAGCTATGAAATGGCTTCTTATGCTCTCCAAAATTAAGATCTAATTTGAAATGAGTCACATGATACCATCCTGGAAATAAGAGTGAAAAATATCAAAACCTGATTTAGCTTTGGGTGCCAAGCACATTGCACAACACTAGATGTGGGAGATATTCCAACTCTAGAAACAAGCTCAAGCTTCACTCTGTCGAAAAAGCACAACAGACCACCAACTGTACTCTCTCTTTCAACTGATGTTCCAGTCAGGAACAGTTGCTCATCGGGACTAAATGCTATGTTTGTTTGGGCATAATGATTAGGAAGATCTTCAAACACTTTTAATGGCGTTTTCATCTGGCGCAAATCCCAGACCTGGCACTCAGTTCAAAACTAACAAAATTAGGAATGGATGGTACACTTGACAAAGAGAATAAAAAAAAGATTAAATGACATCTCGTAAAAGTTGACATGATGTACCTTTAAAGATGCATCAAAGCTTCTAGATATTAAAATTTTCCCATCACTAGAAAACTTAAGCCCAGTAATGTCATCTGAATGACTTTTTTCAACATGTATATCTGGTCTGCTTCCCCAGCCAGGCTTGATGTTCCATATCTACAAAATCAAGTTCAATTCAAATAATTATGTAAATATATTGGAAACAAAAAACAGTAGAACTATTATGAAAATTCAAGAAAAAAATTAATATATGCAAAGAGATATCAGAACAACTGGAAGATATACCTGAATAGAACCATCTCCATTACCACCAGCAATGCATTTTCCTTCACGATCCCAAGCACATGTGGTAACCGGAACTCTTCCAGGCCTAGCAAGCTTAGGTTTAATGACCTGGCCATGAGATTACAATTAAATTTAGTTGAAGAAGGAAAACATTACAATCCAAGATACTATAAAGAGCCTTCTTGTTATAATGTATTGCATAGAATCTAATATATGTGTCGAACATATATGTTAATCAGACTTCAAAAATAAAGGACAGAACTCAGAAAATATAGTAATCGGACCAAACTTCACTTAGGTCTAGCTTGTCCAATCAAATATATTATTTCACTTTTTAAACAGAAAAACAAAGGGGGTTCTGCTATCAAATCCAACTGAATCCTATAAAAATAACCAAGCAGTAGTGTTATAATTAAAAAAAAAAAAGAAATAGATGCATAATGTTGCCGTTGTAAAAAAATCAATGTCAACCGAATTGCATCACACCATTAAGAAAATGTGCTGATATTTTATGGCTAAGATTATTGTGCACAGACCTGCTTTTGACTTTTGAAGTCATTGACATCCCATATTCGTAGAGAACCATCTTCTGATGATGTCAAAATGGTTTCCTTATTTTTAGGGTGCCACTCCCCACAAGTCAACCCAGATATGTGTCCCTTGGTATTCTTCAGATCACGAATATACATATCTCCTTTCATAAACTCACCTAATGTCAGTCCATCGCGGTCATATATCTGCGTCACATATTTTATTAGACATTATGTAGCTGACGTAAATTATTGACTTCATAAAGTGAAATATCTAGTCTTTGGCACCTTAGCTACAGCAGATCCTGTAACACAAAGAAAGCGGTCAGCTGTAGGACTCCAACTTAGATTACGGACTTGATGGCCTTCAAAAGGTTCTAGCTGTCTAAAAGATTGCAAACGAGCATTCATCCCTTGAAAATCGTACATTCGAACAGTATAATCATAACTCCCAGAAAGAACTCTAGACCCAGTGGGATCAACAGCAAGTGCGGACACAATCTGTCAAGTCAATAAAGTATAAATTTCACAATAGAGGTACGATTTTAGGAAGAAAATGACATGAAGCTGAAGACATTCAAATAAGCTGCGAAGTAACTATACTGTTTTAAAGAGTATTCTTCAGGTTATAAGCACTATTTATTAATCCTATACACTACAATGCCAAGATAGAAATGAACTTTTATGAGTTGAAAGACAAGGAAGAATCCTAGCACATATTACTAGTGGACACTGCATCATCAATTTGAAAGTATAAACAAACTAAGAATTGAAATTACTTCCACTAAAAACTGTAAATTTTACATGCGGACGGATCTTTTGAGTCTCTATAAATAAAAGAAAAATGATAAATCCTTGGCAATTCCAGAAACTTTTACAGCATTAGATGCAATGAAAACATAAAGCATTGCTCCAAAGGGCGATTACACTTTCTTCTCTTTAATTGAAAAAGGAATCCAAATAACATTCACCACAATTGATATGAGATAAAACAATACGACTTCAAAATTCACCACAATTTCACCATTGTCAGCTTAAAATCAATTCATTTCAACTAAAAAGAACTTCAAAACCTCAATACTTCAGCAACACAATTTCAATATCATTCCTCATTCAAGTTCAAGATACTAAGATTAAACTATTATTTTTTTCTCCAAAAAAGAAAACTGACAGAGATGAAAAGTAGGGCATTGAAACCTTAGTATGTCCCTTAAGCACAATCTCGTTGCTAAGTGGAATCCGATACTGATTCTCCGCGTTCTGCTCCTCCTCTAAATCCGAATCATCTGCATTCGATCCAGCAGGAGGCCGTGGCGGACCAATCATCTCACCGTCATCATCCTCGTCGTCAGTTATGGACAAACCTGGAGGCGGTGGCGGGGGACCAATCATTTCACCATCGTCATCGTAACTTGAATCCACCGAGGGACGAGGGGGAGGGGGGCCAATAATCGAACTATCGTCAATATCACTTCTGGAAACACTAGGACCGCCATCACTGGTCAGATTATCGTCAAAATTTGAAGCTTTAGGGTTCCGGAGGGAGTCGAGCCATGCTTTGGAGGAGGAAGAGATGACAGGGAGGTCGCCGTTCTTATTAGACAAAGGATTTTCAAACCGCGTCGAGGTTGTCGCGGCGGCTCCGGTGGACGTGGAGCGCCGGGTTGTATTGTGAATAACTTCAAGGGGAGTTACGGATTTCGATTGCTTACCGAAGGTTAGAGGAAATTGGGTTCTGATGCCATCATACATCTCACCGTCGTCCGCCATTTCCCTTACCTAATGAGTGAGCTCTGTGTTCCTCTTCAAAACGCATCCGCCGAGTTAACCGGCTAGTTTTATTGACGCCATTGAAGCCGAGCCTGCGACCGAGTTCCCTCTTAACGAATGCAATAGAACTTCTTGATGGGCCTAGCGGATCAGGATTATGGATCAATGCCGGTTTGGGCAGTAAATAACCCAAATCCAATAAGGGGTTTATTCAATTAGAATATTAGATTATATCGCCTTCGATCGCAATCTCGTGCAATGGAACCTCTAGAGAATAAATCTAGCTAGAGATGTAAGTCTCTCTTTTTATTGTGACAAAAAATTCTAGCTATTTTGGATTGGGCCCATATTCTCACTTTTGTAAGTCTTCATTTTGTTGTATTAGAATTATGTTATTTTCTCATATATTAATATTTGAGACGCAAAACTCGTTATACCTTGATTTGATCACGGTGAATTTCTCCTCCGTAATTTTTCACTTAAATCTTAGTGTCTCTTATTTTTGCGCATGTTTTTTTTCCATTTAACATTTGATTTTCATGTATCGTCTCTAATCAGCTCTAACTATGTAGTTAGCAAAACAAAGACAAATATCATGGAGTATAATTGCGTAATTAGCAAATAAATAAGTTATCACTCGCAATATATAAATAAAATAAAAAAGACTAGATTTTGCATCACATCCATTAATGTAAACCAAAAGGCGATCTCGGTTGTATTGGGTTGCGAGAAGAGCACAATATAAGTACATGTTACAACATAATTATCAAATTAGGGTACAACTCATTTAAGAAAGCATCATGGCGGACTATAACATGTTACTACTTCAAACTAGATTGTTAGACTAGAATCCTGGTATTGTAAGTGTGACAACCAACCACGTGAAGACAATGATGGATCAGTGTGCGAATCCAACTCATAGAAGTGGGGTTACACAATCTCATATCGCTTAAGAGAGTGGAAGTGCATAATATATAACTAGAGATTCAATCTTTACCTAATACAATGCATTTTTAAGCCAATTACAAGAACAAATTGATGCAAACTCCGGTCCAAAGCAGACAATATCATACTAGGAGCAACTGGAGATGTCTAATAAAGAGACCACAAATTTGAAAATAAGATCCGACTTAGCTGTCAACTTAGGAGACACGATTAGGTGTCTAAAAAATACAACCAAATCCTAGCTGCCCGGAGAGAACCAGACTGGAAAACAGAGAGAAGTGCTTTGTACAAACTTGTCTCAGCAAATGGCTTGCCAATGTCAGTACAACAAAAAAGTGTTCTTTTTCAACCTCCTGCAATGCCTGTTCAGTTGATCTCAGACTATACAAACGTAACTCAGACTGCTTGCATGACCATGCTACTGGAAATGACAGAGCAGCCAGTCCAGAGATCAACGAGAGAGAAAATTGAAAGCATAATTGGGAATTTGTTAAAAGCATTAAAAAGATCTCCCGTCAATCCAAGCTAATATTTGAGCTCATTAAAGCTTAATTCAGAGATCTTTTAATCATAAATTTGAAATATTATTTCAAATAATAAAATAAAAAGAACCCTCACTTTTAACCACAAGCCTGAAAATAGACAATTCCTGCCACTCAATATAAATCCTATTTGCATTGATCAAATACAATATAATCATCTGCAGGAAGTTCATAAAAGAAACAAAAGGGGATAACTGTATTTTGTCTAAAACAATGGTTTTTCCTATATGCTTAATCGTAAGTAATGAAGACCTGATCGAGGATTGTCGCAGGTGTGAAAGAAACTGTGTTGAATGTATCATCAATGTCTGATCATGATTGATTTCTCTGTTCATTTTTCCAAGAATTTTTGGCAGCCACAGCTGACAAGTCGCCGGAATCCCCATTTGCATCTTTTGGTTTCGAGAAGAAAGGATCCCATTCGTGAGCTCCGACTTCATGCTGTCGGTCTTCAAGTAAAGCATATTTCCAACTATTTTCCTCGATAAAGTCGTCATCTCGACGACCGCCAACAATGTCCTTTCTCAACTTCGTAACTTTATTGATAATTGCTTGTACTGAAACATCAAACGCATCTTTCAAAGTCTCCAACTTGGACCGAGGATCTGCATAAACCAGCCTTGGTATCAAACTTATGACCTCCTCCCTCATAATCTTAACTTGCGGGGACGAGATTTGACGGAGCCTCTCCTCGATACTGAAATCCCTCTTGCGAATATCGTCTTCTGGGATGAACACAGAATATAAGGTATAGTTCTTCGGAAGATGCCAAGTGTATTGTGTGTAGGCTGACCCAGGATGGAAGAAGACCGGTATGCAACCAGCCAGCATCGAGTCGAAAGCTGATCTTCTTGTGTATGAATCGCCTTGAGGTTGCAGACAGAAAAGAGAGCTCTGAAACATTTGCATTATACTACTGGGAGAATGGCATTTGCTCTCCCCAAAATCACATTCTAACAACTTACAGACACTGGATTTTTTGCACTGATCAATAATCTGACCTCTTATAGATTTGGAATTGCCGGGCCGTGGGGCTCCGGCAAATGAGAACAACCACTTCCGGTCCAATTTTCTCATCCGGTCCTGCCAATCAAAGACGTCTGAATCCTTAGCAGGATGAAAGTAAGTTGGGTATGGAATACCAAAATCATTAGCATTCCAGGGGCTCGATTCGACAACAAGCATCGACATGTTTTTGGCAGCCGGTAGAAACAGAAGTTTACTGCCCCAATCCGATTCTTTGTCAGTAAGTCTCCTGAAATCCCATGTTATCCTCCCCGCGACCAGAAAATGGTCTTGACCACCCATGATTTTCCACTCTGGCCTTTTCATAAGCCAGTCGACCACTTCAAACGAAGCTGCATCTCTCACGGATGTACTGTACCCCCAAAGATATCGAGCAATGTCAAATCCGGCATAAAAGGGTACAAAAATAGCTGAAGCGACAGAAGAATCATTTGTGAGGCAGTCGTACTGCTTCATACGATTACTGAATATAACATCGACAGCAAACTGGTTGGTTCCATACCACCCTTTATCAGAAAACACTCCCTCTACGTTCTCTAATGGTGGACCAAGCCCTGCATTTGTAGTGAACTTACACATATTCGTCCAAAGGCTTAGGCTTCTGCATTCCCTTAGCATATCCTCGTTAAACCTCGGAGGAAGATCATGGACGAAAATATACCTCCCGCCACAAGGATCACTCTTGTTATCGATAGTTCTCAAAGCTCTCATGAACGGGAAATTCTCGATTTTGTCTTTGGTATCAGATTTGGACCCTCCGGCAATTGGCGGAGCATTATTTGAATTCTCGACCAATGTTTTGCCTTTGAAATCAGATTTCACATTCTCTGGTGGAGCATTATCGAAAGGCTTGGGTTTTGATTCTACATCCAGCTTATTCCCATCAGTCACACGAGATGGGACCAATTTTCGAGCGGTGGATTCAATAGTAAAAGGATCAATTTCAGATGGTGGGATTGTTTTATCCATGGAATTCCTTCCCAACACAGCAAAGTGAAAGTACAACAAGAGAACCCAGATAAACGCGGACAATGAAGCCAAAAAACAAAGTTGGGAACTTTGACTTTTTCCCGTTGCCCCTCTCCATCTGCTCCGAGGGGAAGGTCGTTGTAGACCGGCGTCTCATCCGATTCTTATCTGACTGACAATCAATCACGGAACATCTCTTTCATCCAATTTAAACAACCACGCAAGTTCAAAATCCAAAAATCCAACAAACAAAGTAACAGTAAATTTCAAAAACAACCGAAAAAAATAACCCTCCAGATCAGTGCAAGGCTGTACTGAAATTGTAAATACATTGTCATTGTATCCGGAAAAGAACTACAGAGTAACCATGTTTACTCCAATTTGAAAAACAAGGAATCTCAGAGCAAGATTGATCCGTCTCAAAATTATAAAAGACAAAATCAACAATTTACAGCAGAGAATGTGAAATGGAGCGAAAAAGGAGGAGAAGAAGAACGAAAAGAAGAACGAGAAACACACAGAAACTTACAGAATCTAGATTTTCAGAGAAAGATTTCACAATTTTGGAAGGTGAATCTCGTAAACGCATAGGTTGAGAGAGGGAGAGAGACTGCAGAGGTTGGAGTCTCTGACTCCAAAAGAGGACGACGAGAGGAGTGGTACATGTTAGGAAACGAACGAAGCGCACGTTAGTGCTAGTCGCTTTATGGTAGCGGACTTTTGTCGGTGATCATTACAGCATGACACGTTTTAGTATTGCTGACGTGGCATTTGAAATAGCGTTGCCAGAACATGGAAAGTGATGGGAAAACACCTCTCATGGTAGGACGGTTCCAATTTGTACCGGCTGCAAAGACCGAACCGAATCAACATTTTTGACCATATCCAGACCGACCCCACAAGCTACTTCTCACCCGGCACAAATCTTCTTCATTGATGGGTGGGTTCCATCTCACACTTTGAGGTTCGCCCATCACATCATATATTTAATTTTTTTAAAAAGAGGCAAGAAAGATAGAGTTTGTTTACACAAGTGTTTAAAATCATTTTAGCCCTCGAAGTTTTAGTTTGTATTAAAAAAACCCTTAAATTATATTTATACTAAAAATAAACCTTAAACTATCACAAACCTATTAAAAAAATCTTTGGTGGTTAACCGATAACCTTTTGTTCTGAAATTTACACATAGAACGGAGGACCGTTCTCCCCGTTATGAAATTTACACAGAGAACAGGGATTGTTCTCTGAGAACGGTCCCCCATTCTATTTGGGGCATTCTCCACGGGCAACACATGGGAGAACGAGGAGTGCGTTTGGGGGTGGACACCTCCCGTGCGCTGGAACGGGGTGTGTTTGGGGGTGGACACCCCCGCGTGCTGGAACGTGCCCCACACGTGCGCGCGGGGTCTCCACCCCAACACCATCCCCATTCTCCCTATGCCCCACACATGCGCACTGGAATGAGGGGTGCGTTTGAAGGTGGAGACCCCGCGCGTGCTAAAATGGGGGGTCTCCACCATCAAATGCACCTCCCGCGTCAACGTGATCCGCACGTGCCCGTATGATAAATGTTCTAAGAATGGTTTGCTGCTTTCTTAGAACAGTCCCACGTTCTAAGCACATGCGGGGGGTTGTTCACCCTCACACGGTCCCCTGTTATGCGTTAGTATATAAGGAAACATATCAGTTTTCTTCAGAAAACTTGAGTTTTCTCTCGTCCAAACCCTCAAATCCGTGCGTTTTGCTATCGAAATCATCAAATCCAACCATTTTTTGCTAAAATCTGCAAAAAACCTTCAAGGAAAACCCAAAACCGAGCCAAAACTCTTAGCCTAAGTGTAAAATCGGGAAAAACTTAGGGTTTTTCACGAAAATCACAAAATTTGGGGTTTTCTAGCTGAAAATCCCAAAAAACTAAAAATTTTGAAAAAAAAAAACCCTCAAACCCAAAAATGGCCCCCCAAGAATGTTTATTGGTTGAAAGGCTCCCCGGATGTCGCAAGGTGGCTTATCAAATTGGGCGCCGGATCAAGTACCGCAACCGCCTCCTAGTTATTTTTCCATGAAATTTCGTAACGAGGAGTGTCAAGAGCAATACGAGTAGGATACGAGAATCCGCTCGATTATTTATGGGAAGACTGTCAACTTTAGCGGTTGAGAGTTTTTGGGGATCAAGGAGATGTTTGACAACATCTCCTTGCACGGGGTATACAACATGAAGGGCGATAGCTGCGACAAAGTTGTTCGCTTGTTTTATGCTAACTTGGTTGGAGGTCTAGGTGGTTGAAAATGTACCTATTCAGTACAGAAGTTGTCATCTCTTCAGCTGTTATCAACGAATTGCTGGGATTTGCGGACGATGAGGCGGGGAGATACTATCATAGTTCCCGAGATTGTGATTTCTCCAGAACAGCAGAGGAACTAGAGTTCCTTAGGCAAATCCACCGCAATTCAGGCATTGCAGGATTCGTGAAGCCGAGATCGAAGGCTTTGAACGTCAAAGCTCGGGTGGTACACAACTTGATTAGCCACACCATCCTACCAAGAGATGGTCATAGAGATCTCGTCAACTGGATGAATTTATACATCATGGAGAAGCTCTACAGTGGCACGATGTTCGACCCGGAATACATGATTATAGGTCACATGCTTGAGGTCGGGCGAACCAGGAGTAAAAATCTGCTGTTTGGGACTTTGATTTGGAAGATCGTCTAGCATTTTTAGATTCAAGTACCCAGTGGAGAGCAGATCAGATCCCACAGATCTGTCAATCTATTTGACAGGATCCATTTAACTCATATAGGACTAGTCGAACTCGACGGATCTTGGATGATCAAGGGAGATCCTAGAGCCTCCACATCATGGGATGTTTCGATGGAGGACGCCCCTGCCACCGAGGACGCCATCGCCACCGCCACTTGCCCCTCATGTTCATAGTAGCTGATACATGATGCAGCATATGCAACAGATGTATGAGATGCAGCAGCAGATGCATCAACAGATGCAGCAGATGTATCAGATGTAATAGGAGAGAGAGCAGCAAAGGGACCAGAGGATGGAGTCCCTCATAGGCAGGGTCGAGGAGACTGCCGCCAGCCAGCAAAAGGTAGTTGAATCACAGGACTATTTCAATGAGTCCCTTAGAGAGCTCACTGATAGGCTGACGGATTGGATGGTAGACGGAGACGACGATGTCCCACCGGATTAGGATATTTTAGATTTTGTATTTCATTTTATGTACTTTACTTTTCATCTGTAAATATGATGTACTTTTACTTTTTTGTATTTTGATGTATAAATTTTTTTCATTTTATGTCTTAATGTTTATTATATGTACTGGAATCTGGCTGTTAAATATATATTTGTGATTTAAATTTACAGGAACTGTTTGAAGATAGCTATGGAGAAGTCATAAAACAAACGAAACTTTGTCCATTTTTTCAATTTTTTTGTTTCAATAAACTGAAACAAATAAATAATTATAATTTAAATAACCTTTAATAAATAAGTATTCTTAACATAAACGAAAATAAAATTTTTTTATTTAAATAAAAAATAATAATTACAATTTGAAATATTTTCGGGATGTAATTTGTTATATCGACTTCTTCGGCCTAGAAGGACATCGCAAAACTTAATGCTTGCAAGGCAGGTTTGAGTACTCCACTTATTTCATAATCTAACGATTTTACCACATGTTTGCCGCGTCTTTCTCATAAAACAAGTCTTATTTAATATATATTTCTCTCCATCAATCTCGGAAGATCCATCAAAGTTTCAAGATTTATGGAGCGAAACATATATTAAATGAGACTTGTTCCAAGAGAAAGACGCAGTGAACATGCAGCAAAATCCTTAGATTATGAAATGAGTGGAGTACTCAAATCTTCCTTGCAAGCATTAAGCTTTGCGATGTCTTTCTGGGTCGAAGAAGCCGATATAACAAATTACATCCTGAAGATATTTTAAATTGTAATTATTTTTTTGTTTATTTAAATAAAAAAAATTTATTTTAGGTTAGTCTAATAAAATTGAAAAAATGGACCCAACACCGAACTTACAATAGTCAATAATTGCTGCCTCGGCCGCCCGTCCTCGATTCCTACACATAATGGAAACTATATTAAAAAAGAATAACTGTATTTATAAGGGAAATGTGTTGAACTGTACCTGCGTCCCGTCAAATGTGTTGAAACCCATAAACGTGTCTTGAGAAGCAAGGCCCTAAGTGGATCCCTGGTGACGACAAGTGTGACTATTATGCCCCTTTTGCCGATATATACCGCAAGATATCTTTAAGTTCTGCCTACTCATTGTCGAACTTGACGACTCATCGACATCTTGCACTCTTGTCTTCTTCGGCCTACCGGGTTGGCAATATCCTCTGGGCGAGATCAGCTCCTGTCGATCTAGTATTTGCGGCCACATTTGGGGATCGCTCACAGGTTGAATAAACTGTGAGTGTATCTGCATGTAAGTTGTCCGGTGATAGCATGCATGCACGTAATTTTCTTGTGTCACTCTCATGAAATGCATAAATTGAATGGAATCGACACATGGAATTCCAGTAAGCTCCCACCTGGTGCAGTTGCACACACCCGTATTCATGTCAACCACGTATTGTTCGTAGCCGTTGCTGACCTTAAATCATGCACCTCCCCCAAGCTGAGCACTCCAATTTTGAGCTGCACTTTCTAGTTTCTCAAGTTTTTTCTTTATATTGGGACACACAAGGCCTGTTGATTGGGCTAGCTTCTTAAATTTCTTCACAATGCGAGTCATCATGCACTTTCGGATCATTTCGAACATGGTCAGGATCAGTTTGTCCCTGACCGGCAATAGAAGTGCATTGAATGACTCGCACAAATTGTAACGACCCTTTATCCTAGCAAGATATTGTCCGCTCTGGGGATTGGACCGCAGCCCAATATCCTCCCCTCACGGCTTTGTTTGGTGAGAACTTTCCAGAAGGTCACCCAACCTGGAATTGCTCTCGCCGAAGCACTTTTAACTTCGGAGCTCTTATGGGATCCGTTGTTTATCGTGGTCCAAAACGTATCTTGCTATGTTGGGAGGGTCTCTTTACATATGTTTCATTTCCACATATTTCCCCAAGAGATGTGGGATTGTGACGACCCTCTTTTTACGACCCGTCACCTTCCGGTTCGCCCACGCGGATGTACCGCCATCCTTGTTCTGGTTTGTGCAGCCATCGTATCATACTTACACAACCGGGTCATCACACAAATTATTCTGTGATGACCCGAATCTGTAAGTCCCGAATCTGTACTGGTACGATGGCTGCACGAACCGGAACCCGGATGGCGGTACGTCCGCGCGGGCGAGCCGGAAGGTGACAGGTCGTAAAGAGGGGGTCGTCACAATCCCACAGCGCTTGGGGAAGTATGTGGAAATGAAACATATGTAAAGAGACCCTCCCAACATAGCAAGACGCGTTTTGGAGCTCAATTGACAACGGATCCCATAAGAACTCCGAAGTTAAGAGGGCTTCGGCGAGAGTAATTCCAGGTTGGGTGACCTTCCGGGAAGTGCTCTCCCCAAACAAAGCCGTGAGGGGAGGATATTGGGCTGCGGCCCAATCCCCAGAGCGGACAATATCTTGCTGGGAACAGGGGTCGTTACATATTCAATCCCATGTCGCACTTGGGATTCAAAGAAAAGGCATGACTAGGCCAATATCTAGGCTCCTCTGCTCGAAGCCATGTGTGGGCCTCCGGGTTAAGTTGGTGTAATTTCTGCATTTTTGTTTCGAAATGCCACCTTGTGGTTGCCCTGGTCGCATTCCACATCGCATCTCGATTGGCTCTGCCCCTAAATTGGCCTTTAAAGTTTGCATATATATGCTTGCGACAATAGCGATGTTCAGCTTCTTTAAATTCCTCTTCTGCAGCCTTCAGCAAATAATAATATTTGAAAGAAAAACAGAGTCAATATAACATGAAGAGTACTGATCATGATAATTCTCAAGAAAGACTGTACTAGACAATCTCCTAGACATAATTACCTTTACAAGTAAGTTCCCAGGAAAGGCTGGAGAGGTCAGAAACGGTCTCACTTAAATTTCAGTATTCTAGACAGAACTTACTTATACAGTACAATTACAACACTAATATTTGGAAAGAAAAAACAGAATCAATATCAAACAATATAATTAATAGAATGCCATTATTTGGAAATAACAATTGGAAATGTATTATACTTTTTTTCGATAGAAAATGATTGTCCACCCGCACCTCGATTCAATGTTTAAGTCTCACTTCAATATTTGTAAGAACCACGTCCATGTGTCTGTGCACTCTTTTTTGATGTTGGCAACAGCAACATGATATATTTCATCGTTGTCATTAATTTTGACGGCTGTGAGTAATTGACCGAGACACGATCTATTAAGATGACAACCATCTAAATAGATAATAGAACGACCGTACTGCAGCAAACCTGACTTGGAAGCAGCCATGCACATATACATTCTTTGACATACTAAGGAATCATGCCTCATCTCGTAAGTATGTACTTGTAATGTGCTAGCCGAACTTGATCTATATATTTTTGCTGCGTACGACCAGACTAGCTTGTATTGTTCATCGCTCTTACCTTCGTTAATTGTTCGACCTACGCTTCTTGCTCTTTTGGCAATACTGGGTGTAATTTTGACAGTCAAATTATAACGACCCCTTTTCCCAACAAGATATTGTCCGCTCTGGGGATTGGGCCGTAGCTCAATATCCTCCTCTCACGGGTTTGTTTGGCGAGGACTTCCCAGTCGGTCACCCAACCTAGTAATACTCTCGTTGAAGTACTTTTAACTTCAGAGTTCTTATGGGATCCGTTGTCAATTGTGCTCCAAAACGCGTCTTTTTATATATGTTTCATTTCCACATATTTTCCCTAACGATGTGGGATTGTGACGACCCCCTTTTTACAACCCAGTCACCTTTCGGTTCGCCATCGCCCGGACGTACTGCCATCCGGGTTCCGGTTCGTGCAGCCATCATACACATACTTACAGCATCTGGGTCATCACACAAATCCTTCCTCACAGTCTCGATAATGGAAGAGATTTCCCACATATGTTGACTTTTGAATCTATCCAAATAATGATCTGCCACCTATTTTGCTCTAGCATGTCGATTATTCATTTTCCTCGAATAGCTCACTTCCAAGATAGCAAGACGCGTTTTGGAGCACAATTGACAACGGATCCCATAAGAACTCCAAAGTTAAAAGTGCTTCGGCGAGAGCAATTTCAGGTTGGGTGACCTTCTGGGAAGTTCTCGCCAAACAAAGTCGTGAGGGGAGGATATTTGGTCACGGCCCAATCCCCAGAGCGGACAATATCTTGCTGGGAAAGGAGGTCGTTACAAATGGTATCAAAGCCTATACCCAACCAAAAATGTGGCCAACGAGGACGTTGGGCCCCCAAGGGGGGTGATTGTGATGACCCGGATGTGTACGTATGGGTACAACTGCGAGACAAACCTCGGGTTGCGGGGCAAACTTCGGGACCTAAGCCGAGTGTAGGCGAATCCCGAACTCGAGTATAGGTGAATCCCGGGTCGTAAAGAGGGGGTCGTCACAATACCACATTGCTTGGGGCAGTATGTGGAAATGAAACATATGTAAGAAATCTCTCCCAAGATAGCAAGACGCGTTTTGGAGCACAATTGGTAACGGATCCCATAAGAACTCCAAAGTTTAAAGTGCTTCGGCGAGAGCAATTCCAGGTTGGGTGACCTTCTGGGATGTTCTCGCCAAACAAAGCCGTGAGGGGAGGATATTGGGTCACGGCCTAATCCCCAGAGCAGACAATATCTTGCTAGGAAAGGGGGTCGTTACATGTGAGAATCGATCAAACTCTTAATTTGAAATGTCAGCTCGTCTTGTTTCTGAGAAGCATGCAGTAGCCACTCACACCCCTCTTCACACTCAGCCGTCAATCACCACCTGTTACTTTTAATGAATTTTATCACATAACCATTTTCCAAAGAATATTCAACTATTTTCGCTTTTATATCCTGCAAATAACTATATTATTTCCCAAAAAAAAAAAACTGATGAGATTTCTTCTCTTACCGGTCTGTTTTCCACCTCATCTGTAATACTCGACTGTACGGAATATTAATATTATAAATATAAATGACATTTTTGTTAATATGTCAAATCAAGTCTATTTTGCTAAAAAAAAGCGTTATTACGATTCTAATAATTAATAAGGATTTTAGGAAAATTTTGGGAATTTTAGGAGTTTAACGCTAATTTTACAAGAATTACGTTTATCGTAATATAAAGGATACTTTGGTAAAAATAGTAAACGAGGTCCGAATTGTGAACAGACAGTTTTAATAGAACCCTTATAATAAGTTGAAGTTATTGGTGAATTAAAGAAATTTGGAGAAGCTGAATCGTTGGTTAATTAACGAAACAAAGGATGAAACAAATAGAAAATCAAAGGAAGGACAAAAAAGTAATTTACAAAGTCAAATTTAATTAAAAATCAAATTCTCTCTTCTTCTTCCCCACTCACGATCTCTCTCTCTCTGCGTTTTGTTTCCCCTCCCCGCAGCGACATTTCTTCCTTCGGCGATTTCTCACGCCAACGTCTGATTCCTCCTCCGTTCGTCTCGATTCTTCGCGATTTCTTCCCCAAACTCGACCCTAGGTACGATTCTAAGGTTTTAGCAAAGTTTATTTCAGTTTTTACGTAGTTTAAACGATTAGGGTTTGTTTAGAGTTTTGTGAAAAACTCAATTTAGGGTTAGAAATTGATAGGTTTATCGTAGTTGTGGATATATTGAACATATTGGACGTTATTGGACGAAGTTAATCGATTTAGGATGAATATTAGAGATTGACAAATTTTCGAGTTTTGGGGTAAACTCGTTAATGGCGGTTCGATGTATCGAACATTAATTGGGTGTTAAAACGCTTCGAGTAGTTAAGTTAGAATTTTAGAAATTTCCTTAGTTAAGGTTTCGTTAAATTTGGACGTTTAATAGTTTAAACTCGTTTTAACGACAAAATTGTGAAATTTCCTTATGTGAACAATGCTCGTGGATAGAGCTTGGATTGAAACGGACACGAGGTAAGTTCTCGTGACTTACTCTGGCCGATTGGCCTACACCGTACGTCAATGTCGTCTCGAGGAGTTTTGGTGACGTGTTTGTTTAAATTGCTTTGGTTGGGTAGTTAGGTTTAGTTGTTTTATAGATTATGCCTTTAATTGTTTTTATTATCTTGATGGTACGTATGTTGTATGTTTAAATTATGCTATAAATTGTTCACGCATCATGTATTTTAAAAGAGCATGAAAATGAATTTCCGCACTATGTTTTAAAGAAAATGGCGATGTGGCCTGAAAGGGGGCTATTGATCTATTGTGTGGATCAATTATGGGTCTGTCACAATACCACATCTAATATGAATCGATGTATGTTTATGGTGGCGAGGTGGGGCTCAGGCATGGCTGTGCGTGTTGCAAGCATGTACCCCCCTCCTCTAGGTGGAAATGGTTGTCCAACCGCAGGATGTGCCCTCTCCATTTAGGGGGTTGAGATCTCGATGACAACCTATGTAAAGATAAGAAAATGTTGCATGACTTACGAACTCATATGCACAGCATGCATTGCATTTACGTAGAACTTGCTGAGATTTTTATCTCATAGATTGTCTGTATGGTGTAGGTGATCTTGACTTAGGTGAGGACGACATCCCTCCACCCGAGGAGTGATGCAGTTGACGGAGGATGGCCCGCGGGGTGTGCTGGCGCAGTCGATGCTTAACTCGACCGGTGGGGGGTGTATGTATGTGTTTTGAGAGTTTTTGGGGATATTTTATGTTAACGGTGGATTAGATAGGTTAATTGTATATCTAAATACATTTTAGGTTGTTTGGATCTGGATAATGGATTGATAGTTATAAAATGTTTTGTTAAAATTGTCGTTTGATGAACTACTAGATTATTGAATTTCGTAGGGTTTTGTTTAGTTTTTAAACCGAACCACGCAGTTCATTTTTATGAAATCAGGTTATGTTTTAAATATGTTTTGAGTCGTTTATTGGGTGAGCGATGAGATGTGAAAAGAGGTGTGGTTTGTGTTAAAGTTTAAAGGAAAGATGTGATGAGAAGTGTGTGCAGGTGAAGAGGAAAGAAAGAAGAAAATAACAGGGGAGGCAGAACACTTGGCGAACAATCGCCAAGAGAGGCGATCGTGCACCAAGGAGATCGCCACGCTCTGGAATTTTTCCAGAGCGTGTGGCGATCGGTCGCCCCAAGGTGGGCGATCGATCGCCTGGTGAACCATCGCGAGGCGATCGTTCACCACAGCGAGGGGCGATCATGATCGCCCCTCCCTTTTATGACTGGCGATCGATCGCCTGAAATGGGCGATCGATCGCCCCTTCATTTTAGGGACAGACGTCCCTTTTTGCCCCTGCGATTGTTTTTCTTTGTTTTTAAATGTTTTAATATATTGTTTTAAGTTTTATTTAAATTGTTTTTAATTTTGTTAAATGGTTTAAAAACATAAACTTCAGATTCTGACTTTAAAAGTTTTAATTCCGCTCAAACGTTAGGTTTAAAGTTTTAGGTATAAAAAAATGAAAAATTTATACGGGAAAATAAGAGTACAGTGTTAGGGTCGCTACAGTTTATGGTATCAGAGCCCTCGGGTTTTAAAAACGGTTCTGTAGACTGCTCGACTGCACAGCCTCTACTCGGACATCCTTCCTCAACTATAAGTATGTTTATATGATTTCTTTAAGTTCGGTTTCTTAGAATTGTGTGCTTTTAACCTTTATAGGAATTATACAAATATGGTGCGTCGAGGAAACGACCGAGATGACCGAGACGATACGATAGACACTCTTAAGGATTTTATTGCCCAGTAGTCCCAACATATGGAGCGTCAGGCCCAACAAATGTAGAGACAATCCCAGCAGCTTGGCACCCTGATAGACAGTGAGGGCGTTAGAGCTCGGGAGACAGCGACTCAGGGTAACCGAGGGATGGAAAGATTTCAGAGGCTCCAACCTCCTGTGTTCAACGGACAGTCTACGGATCCCTCTTCAGCCGAGGAGTGGATTAGAACCATGGAGGACATGTTGGCCTATGCAAGCATTGAGGACGGAGAGAAGGTTGCATTGGTTAGCTACCACTTAGCGCTGGATGCCCAATTTTGGTGGGATACGATCAAGACAACCACCAACACGATGATTATGAGTTGGGAGTGTTTCAAAATGATGTTTTATGACAAATACTTCAGCCATACAGTACGAGAGGCGAAGATGGTGGAGTTTATGCAGTTGCGGCAAGTTGGTTCGATTGCCGAGTATGTGAGGAGGTTTGAGGCACTGTCACGATTCGCGCCACGTCAGGTCAGTGTCAATGAGGACAAGGTACACAGATTTGTATAGGGGCTTGGTCAGGAAATTCGGAAAAGCCTCACTATATCAGGAGTACGGAATGTGTCCTACAATGAGATTGTGGCCAGGGCACTGGAGATTGAAGCCGTTGAT
Organism: Begonia masoniana; assembly: GCA_022432975.1. Classification (NCBI taxonomy): domain Eukaryota; kingdom Viridiplantae; phylum Streptophyta; class Magnoliopsida; order Cucurbitales; family Begoniaceae; genus Begonia; species Begonia masoniana. The sequence continues at coordinate 23,911,540 of CM039514.1, forward strand.
CAGAGTTCTGCTAGACCAAGGGAGCCAGCTAGAGGCTTCTTTCGGGAGATCCTCCCTCAGGTCAGAAATAAAGGTTGGCAACTGAGAGGACAGCCACAGCAACAACAACGAGGCGTTAAGAGGCCTTTAGAGGGAGGTAACGATCGGGGTAAAGGGAAGCAGGTATAGGGGGCTTCTCAAATGCCGTGGTGCCCCAAGTGCCAGAAAGAACACAGTGGCGAGTGCCGGGTGGGCACAAATAAATGTTTTAGATGTGGAGAAGTTGGCCACTACATTAAAGACCGCCCGAAGCAGGGCCGTGAGCAGTCAGGCACAGACCAGAGGAGGATTATGCCGAGGATTTTTGCATTTATCGAGCCTGGTGACGTCGATGACGAGGCTCAGCCTTCCGTGATAGCATGTACTATTTTAATTATGGGGGTGTTGTGTTTTCCTTGATAGACATAGGGGCTACGTATTCTTTTGTTTCCACCACCTGCGTATCTAGATTGAAGCTTGTGCCTGAGTTAGTAGAATGTGAATACAGTGTGATGCTACCTTCAGGAGAGCGTATGCAGTTAGGTCAGGTTGTCCATTGTAATATTGTCTCAGTTGGGAACAGTACCCTCTATGCACGCCTGATTGTTATGGGCATAGAGATCTACGATCTTGTTTTAGGGATGGACTGGCTTTCACAGCATTTTGCCACCATCGATTGTCGATCCGGGATTGTGACATTTCGACCCCCGGGTAAAGCCGAGTTTTCTTATCAGGCGATGAAAAGATGGAGTGGACCACCTATTTCTTATTCCATGAAATTCAACGAGCAGTTTAAAGGTGAGTGCTCTATTTATTTGGCCACAATAATTGATATTCAGTTACTCAGCGAAGTAAAGCTGAGCGACATTCCTATAGTCAGAGAATTCTCTGAGATATTTCTTGATGACCTTCCCGGATTACCGCCGGACAGGGAGATCGAATTCATTATTGATGTATATCTTAGCTCCGCGCCAGTGTCTAAGAATCCATACAGATTGGCGCCTGCTGAATTGAGAGAGCTGAAAATTTAGCTAGAGGAGTTACTTGATAAAGGTTTCATCCGACCCAGTTTTTCACCCTGGGGTGCAGCCTGTTCTATTCGTCAAGAAGAAAGACGGGACTCTCAGGATGTGCGTGGACTATAGGGAGCTGAATAAGCTCACAGTGAAGAATAAGTATCCACTGCCTCGGATTGATGATTTGTTTGACCAACTGCAGAGTGCCCGAGTGTTCTCCAGAATTGACCTACGCTTGGGTTACTATTAGTTGAAGGTTCGGAAAGAAGATGTTCAGAAAATGGCGTTCCGAATGAGGTATGGGCATTATGAGTTCCTAGTTATGTCTTTTGGACTTACTAATGCCCCTGCAGCGTTTATGGACCTGATGAACCGTGTATTTAAGGATTTTCTGGACAAGTTCGTTGTGGTGTTCAACGACGACATTCTGATATATTCTAAGACGAAAGAGGAGCATGAAGAGCAATTGAGGATTGTTCTCGGAATTTTACAATGACACCAGCTTTATCCGAAGTTCTCTAAATGTGAGTTTTGGCTGGATCGAGTCAGTTTTCTCGGCCACATTATATCAGAAGAAGGGGTTTCTGTGGATCCGAGCAAAATTCAGGTGGTCAGAGATTGGCCACAGCCTAAGAACGTGCGGGAAGTACGTGGATTTCTCAGATTAGCTGGCTATTATCGGAAGTTTATAGAGGGATTCTCGAAGATTGCAGTTCCTCTTTTACGTTTGACTCGGCAGAATGAGAAGTTTGTATGGTCGGCTGCTTGTGATGACAGTTTTATGGAGTTGAAGCAGAAGTTGACCACAACTCCAGTACTGACACTACCTGTTGAAAGTGATAAATTTAGTATTTATTGTGATGCATTTGGAGTTGGACTCGGTTGTGTATTGATGCAGGAAGGAAAGGTTATCGCGTATGCTTCTCGGCAGTTGAAGCCGTATGAGCATAATTATCCTACGCATGATCTGGAGTTGGCAGCAGTGGTCTTCGCACTGAAGATATGGAGGCATTATTTATATGGACAGCAGTGCGAGATATTTTCAGACCACAAGAGCTTGAAGTACTTGTTTATGCAAAAAGAGCTTAACATGAGGCAGCAGAGATGGCTGGAATTTGTTAAAGATTACGAGTTTGAAATCCAATACCATCTAGGAAAGGCAAATAAAGTCGCTGATGCTTTGAGCCGAATGCCTACTGCGAGTCAGCCTTCACTTGCAGCGTTGTCAGTTACACTGCGGTTTGAGATTGAGAGGTTTGATGCGGAGATAGTGGCAGAGTTGCCCAGTATGCTCACCAACATTTCTCTCAGGCAGACTATTCTGGATAAGATACGTGAAGCTCAGCAGAATGATATGGAGTGTGAGGAGCTTCGATTGAGTATGACCTTTGGTGACGTGTCTGAATTCAACTTGTCAGATGACGGTATTCTGAAGTTCAGACTAGATGGTACGTGCCTAACGATGAGAAGCTAAAGAAGGAGATATTGGCCGATGCACATTCTTCAGCTTATTATGTGCATCCAAGAAGCACAAAAATGTACAGAGATTTAAAGCAACACTTCTGGTGGCCGAACATGAAGAGGGAAGTGGCGAAATATGTTGAAACCTGTTTAGTTTGTCAACAGGTTAAGGCAGAACACTAGAGGCCGGCCGGAACACTACAGCCACTGCCGATTCCGGAGTGGAAATGGGAGCAGATCTCAATGGATTTTATTGTGGGGCTCCCGAGGACGACGAAGGGCCATGATGGCATCTGGGTGATCGTGGACCGATTGACAAAGTCAGCCCACTTCTTATCTGTGAAGATGACGTCTTCGATGGACCAGCTCGCCGAGCTTTATATGCAAGAGATTGTTAGACTGCATGGAGTGCCAGTTTCGATTGTCTCAGACAGAGATCCGAGATTTATATCGAAATTCTGGAAGAGTTTGTACAAAGCTATGGGGACTCAACTTAATTTCAGCACGGAATTTCATCCTCAGACTGATGGACAGACTGAGAGGACGAATCAGATTCTGGAGGATATGCTTAGAGCTTGTGTGCTGGAATTTCAAAGATCGTGGAGCAAGTATTTGCCACTGATCGAGTTCTCTTACAACAACAGCTTCCAGGCTACCATTGGTATGGCTCCGTATGAAGCTTTGTATGGGCGAAAGTGTAGATCTCCACTATATTGGGACGAGATTGGTGAAGCCAGTATTGTTGGTCCCGAGATCCTACAGCAAATGGCAGAGAAGATTGCCATTATTAGACAGCGTATTGAGATAACTCAGAGTCGACAGAAGAGTTATGCTGACACAAGACGGAGAGAACTAGAGTTTGAAGAAGGTGATGAGGTTTATCTGAAGGTTTCTCCGTTTAAAGGCGTGATGCGATTCAGAAGAAGAGCAAGTTAAACCCTCGTTACGTGGGGCCCTTTCCTATTTTGAAGAAGGTCGAGAAGATGGCGTATCGACTACAGCTTCCGGCTTCAATGGAAGGCATCCACGACGTATTTCATGTGTCTATGCTTTGGAAGTGTTTGCGCGATCCATCGCATATCGTGGAGGCAAGAAACATCGAGGTACAGCCTACTTTGACATATGTGGAGAAGCCGGTACGTATTTTGGAGTTGTCCATCAAAGTATTGCGCAACAAAGAGATTCCGCTAGTTAAAGTCCTATGGCGGAACCATGAGGTTGAAGAAGCTACTTGGGAGCGACAGCAGAATATGATGGCTAAGTATCCTGAGTTGTTTGTATGATCAAATTTTGAAGACAAAATTTAAATAAGGTGGATGGATTGTAATACCCGACTGTACGGAATATTAATATTATAAATGTAAATGGCATTTTTGTTAATATGTCAAATCAAGTCCATTTTGCGAAAAGAAAGCGTTATTACGATTCTAATAATTAATAAGGATTTTAAGAAAATCTTGAAAATTTTAGGAGTTTAACGCTAATTTTACGAGAATTATGTTTATCGTAATATAAAGGATACTTCAGTAAAAATAGTAAACGAGATCCGAATTGCGAACAGACAGTTTTAATAGAACCCTTATAATAAGTTGAAGTTATTGGTGAATTAAGGAAATTTGGAGAAGCCGAATCGTCGGTTAATTAACGAAACAAAGGACGAAACAAAAAGAAAATCAAAGGAACGGCAAAAAGGTAATTTACAAAGTCAAATTTAATTAAAAATCAAATTCATCTCTTCTTCTTCCCCACTCACGATCTCTCTCTCTCTCTGCGTTTTGTTTCCCCTCCCCGCGGCGACATTTCTTCCTCTGGCGATTTCTCACGCCAACGTTCGATTCCTCCTCCGTTCGTCTCGATTCTTCGCAATTTCTTCCCTGAAATCGACCCTAGGTACGATTTTAAGGTTTTAGCAAGTTTATTTCAGTTTTTACGTAGTTTAAACGATTAGGGTTCGTTTAGGGTTTTGTGAAAAACGCGATTTAGGGTTAGAAATCGATAGGTTTATCATAGTTGTGGATATATTCAACATATTGGACGTTATTGGACGAAGTTAATCGATTTAGGATAAATTTTAGAGATTGACGAATTTTCGAGTTTTAGGGTAAACTCGTTAATGGCGGTTCGATGTATCGAACATTAATTGGGTGTTAAAACGCTTCGAGTAGTTAAGTTAGAATTTTAGAAATTTCCTTAGTTAAGGTTTTGTTAAATTTGGACGTTTAATAGTTTAAACTCGTTTTAACGACAAAATTGTGAAATTTCCTTAGGCGAACAACGCTCGTGGACAGAGCTTGGATTGCAACGGACACGAGGTAAGTTCTCGTGACTTACTCTGGCCGATTGGCCTACACCGTACGTCGATGTCGTCTCGAGGAGTTTTGGTGATGTGTTTGTTTAAATTGCTTTGGTTGGGTAGTTAGGTTTAGTTGTTTTATAGGTTATGCCTTTAATTGCTTTTATTGTCTTGATGGTACGTATGTTGTATGTTTAAATTATGCTATAAATTGTTCACGCATCACGTATTTTAAAAGAGCATGAAAATGAATTTCCGCACTATGTTTTAAAGAAAATGGCGATGTGGCCTGAAAAGGGGCTATTGATCTATTGTGTGGATCGATTACGGGTCTGTCACAATACCACATCTAATATGAATCGATGTATGTTTATGGTCATGCGAGGTGGGGCTCAGGCATGGCTGTGTGTGTTACAAACATGTACCTCCCTCCTCTAGGTGGAAAGGGTTGTCCAACCGCAGGATGTGCCCTCTCCATTTAGGCGGTTGAGATCTCGATGACGACCTATGTAAAGATAAGAAAATGTTGCATGACTTACGAACTCATATGCACAACATGCATTGCAGTTACGTAGAACTTGCTGAGATTTTTATCTCATAGATTGTCTGTATGGTGTAGGTGATCTTGACTTAGATGAGGACGAGATCCCTCCACCCGAGGAGTGATGCAGTTGACGGAGGATGGCCCGCGGGGTGTGCTGGCGCAGTCGATGCTTAACCCGACCCGTGGGGGGTGTATGTATGTGTTTTGAGGGTTTTTGGGGATATTTTGGGTTAACGGTGGATTAGATAGGTTAATTGTATAACTAAATACATTTTAGGTTGTTTGGATCTGAATAATGGATTGATAGTTATAAAATGTTTTGTTAAAATTGTCGTTTGATGAACTGCTGGATTATTGAATTTCGTAGGATTTTGTTTAGTTTTTAAACCGAACCACGCAGTTCGTTTTTATGAAATCGGGTTATGTTTTAAATATGTTTTGAGTCGTTTATTGGGTGAGCGATGAGATGTGAAAAGAGATGTGGTTTGTGTTAAAGTTTAAGGGAAAGATGTGGTGAGAAGTGTGTGCAGGTGAAGAGGAAAGAAAGAAGAAAATAACAGGGGAGGCAGAACACTTGGCGAACAATCGCCAAGAGAGGCGATCGTGCACCAGGGAGATCGCCACGCTTCCCTTTTATGACTGGCGATCGATCGCCTGAAATGGGTGATCGATCGCCCCATCATTTTAGGGACAGACGTCCCTTTTTGTCCCTGCGATTGTTTTTCTTTGTTTTTAAATGTTTTAATATATTGTTTTAAGTTTTATTTAAATTGTTTTTAAGTTTGTTAAATGGTTTAAAAGCATAAATTTTAGATTCCGACTTTAAAAGTTTTAATTCCGCTCAAACGTTAGGTTTAAAGGTTTAGGTATAAAAAAATGAAAAATTTCTACGAGAAAATAAGGGTACAGTGTTAGGGTCGCTACATCATCATCCTCTGAACCGACCGGTATTCGAAGCTCCTCGTCTAGAGTTCTGGAGGTCGAATGCACCTCAATTTCTTCATTTCGATATAAGTGATCGAATGCTCGAAGATCACCATATGCAGAAGTGGCGTGCGAATACCAATCCATATTGACATAAAAATTTTTGGCTCATCTAACTCAACTGCTCTAGGTGAATCAGAATCCACCGTCATCGCTTATACAATGAAGATTTTCCAAAGCAAGACAGTAGTAGAGAAGTTTGAGAGAGTTAGAAAACTGTGCGGTAGTGAGAAGGGAGGCAAGAGCCTCCTTAAATAAGGTTAGAGAATGGGGGACCGTTCTCAGAGAATGGTCCCTCGTTCTCCTACAGTGACACTAATACTTGATCATGGGCGATCAATTATTAAGTGATCATGGGGTGTAACTGTAGCAGAACGGGGGACCATTCTCAGAGAACAGTCCCTCATTCTTCGGGGGGTGCGTTTGAGGGTGGAGACTCCCTACGCACACGTGCAGTGCACGGGGGGAACAAGGGGTGTGGTTCGGGGTGGAGACCACGCGCACGTGCGGGGCACATTCCAGCACGCGGGGGTGTCCACCCCCAAACGCACCCCCCGTTCCAGCGCGTAGGGGGTGTCCACCCTTAAACGCACCCCTCTGTTCTCCCATACGTTGCACGTGGAGAACGCCCCGAATAGAACAAGAGACCGTTCTCGAGAATGGGGGTTATCGGTTAACCGCCAGGGTTTTATTGATAGTTTAAAGTTTATTTTTAGCATAAACATACTTTAAGGGTTTTTTTAATCAAAGGCCAAACTTCGAGGGTTAAAATAATTTTAACCCTAAAAAGATATTGAAGAGAGAGAAACTTACAGAGAAACTTTTGAGTCCTTAAATGGTTGGAGAGAGAAGAAAAAAAAAAGAAAAAATAATTTTTTGAAAAAATTTTTCCATCTTTGCATGCAATATTGGACAATGGATTCTTGTTCAAGCTAAGGAAATCTACAATTTTACCAATTTCGATTTTGAAATAGTCGAAGTCACTCGGATCACTAGTTGCTTTGATGAATCACTATGTTTCCCTTATTTACCGATAATACTGATTCTCCAGATTTATTGTTCTCATTATTATTTTTTGTAGTTTATTCTAAAAATGACTACTGTGTACTTATTATTTTACAATCAAAAATCACATCAGAAAAATTAAAAATTGGGTGTATTATTTTGTGGTGTATTATTAATTTGCATAATGATCTATTTCAATATTAAAAAGAGCGAAAAATAAATTTATTCAGCGTGTAACCAAATATATAGACCATTTTTTCAACACGGGTATTAAAGCCTCATTGTTAAGACAGTAAAATTTGATAAGGTTTCACCAGAAAGTAAAGTTTACGACTTTAGAATTTTTTGATTTCTTATATGAATTAAAATGGCTTTGGATTCGAGTTCAATGATAAAATTAAAGTCTGACAATTATTACATGTACAAACTTATGATGAAATATATGATTTACTATAAAGATCTTCATGGTCAACTAATGGGAATGCAAAGAAACAAGACAAATAAAAATATATAAATTGATGCATAAAAAATGTGTAGCTTATATGAGACGATGAGTTGATACAAGTGTGTTTCATAGTACTTCTACAAAGAATAGAGTCGATCAACAGTGAAAGAAATTAAAATAATTGTTTGATAGTTGGAGTGATAAGAATAAAGCTCTAATGATTAAGAGACTTGTAAATTTAAAATACATAAATGGATGGTGTATCAATGAGCAAGTGAACTAGAGCTTTGGTACTACTTAGTTGTGGTTACAGTAGGCAACTCTGCCCCAGACAGTAAATTAACTCTGAATATTGTTAAAGATAGTTTACTTAACGAGAAAGTTAGAATAAAGAATCTGAGTCATTATTCTTTTGGAGGTGCTCTTGTGTGTGAGAAACAAAGAAGATATAGTCGAAGCCAAAATATCAACATAAAAAGGATTCGTGTGGAGAGAGATTTAAGTCAAAAGGAAAGACACAAAATGTTTCGATTGTTAGAAGTTGGGATATATGAAAAGGAAATACAATATACGAAAGAAGGAACAATCCAAGGTACTAAGATTTACAATGACACATAAATTACTGAAATTGTTGTTGGTGGTAAAGTGATTATTGCCTATGATAAAGGTTGCATGAATTTACATTTTAACCGTGCACTTGGATTACTAATTCTAATGTTTTGCATGGTTAATATTTTTCACCCTACACTAATGGTGCTTGTGGTAAGGTAAGAATAAAAAATAATGGTGCATCAAAAAAGTGGAAATAGGTGATATTAATCTAGAACCTAATTCATGTTGCAACTTGATAAAAGAGAGATGTTAGACATATTTTAGATATAGAATTGAATTTGATATCCACTAGTAATCTAGAAGATGATAATGGTTTTGTAAATTCTTTTGGTAAAGGTAAACACAAAGGATTTATTAGTTATAGTCAGAGAAAAAAAATCAATATTTTTTACTACATACAAACGAAACATTTAAAGAAAGAATAAATTTCATTGAGAAGACAGATGATATTGATCTTTAGCATAAGAGGCTTGGTCATATCAATGGAGGAGAGACCTCAAACACTTGTCAAGAAGTAATTTTTGTTTGGTTTAAGCACCTCGAGTTCTTGTTTGTCTGGAAAGTCTCTCAAGGTTACGTTTTGGAGTATCTATCTCTCCGTGAGATATTATATCATTGATTTAATCCATTAAGATATTATTTGATCTATAAAGATGTTTGTAGTTTACAAGATAAGACATTCAGTGGTGTATGTTATTTTGTCACCTTTATTGACGATCACTTGCAAAAAGTATTTGTTTTTGCTTTGAAAACAAAAGATCAAGTATTGGAAGCGCAATCTATAGTAGAGATAAAAATCTTTAAAAAAACTTAAATGTATCAGAGCATATGATGATGATGAGTATAAAGGGCCATTTGAAATATACTGTAAGAGACATGAGATGAAACTTGAGAAAACTATGCTTAAAAATCCACATCATAATGAAGTAGCAGAGATAATGAATAAAATAATTTAAGAAAGGAGCAATTGTATACTCTCTAATGTCAAGTTATCTAAACTTTTTTCAAGGTGAATCTTGGAGGACTGTAACTGACTCAATTAACTTATCTCCTTCAACTCTATTCGATTGTGATCTTTTAAAAGAGTTTGGACAAGGAAAGTTGTTTCTTACAAGCACTTAAGAGTGTTTGGATGCAAAGTCTATGTTCACATTGCGAAAGATGAACGATCCAAGCTAGATGATAAAGTTAAAGATTGTATCTTTTTGGGTTATTCACGTGAGTTGATATCCACTTACTGAAAAGATAGTCAAAAGCAAAGATGTAGTCTTCTTGGAAGATAAGTTAGTTGAAACTTATATGGCTAGAGCTACCTAATTCCAGAATTTCTTACTAGTTTGGATATAGTAAACTAGTAGTTGAGAATTATGGAGGAGTTAGAGAGGAAGACTATGGTGATATTGTTGATCAATATATTTCTACAAATGAAGGATTTTAACTGATTGATCTAATTGAAGAAGATTTTTCAACTTTGATGCTAGAAAGAAGTGTTAACTTAATATGTATTAAGCTTAATTGTTGTGATGATTGACATAATTAGTAGAATAATACTTCTAAGTTAATGAAAATGGCAATGTTATTGAATTTCATTTTATATGTTTACACTCTTATTGAAAATACTCTTGTAAATGAGTATTTTGAGTTTTTAATGTGTTTATTGAATCAACGTGGAAATTTTTTAAATTCACATGTAAGATTCAGCTGAAAATAACTTGAAAAAGTCTAAGTATAGAATATGCATATGCTCTAAGATTAGATACATAAGACAGGTTCCGAAGCATGTGAAAAACAGAAGAATTTGTGGACACCTAGTCCAAAGAACTGTTTTGGTTGTGGACACCCACATCGAACGCCTGGTAGAATCTGCAAAAACCCGATATAAAGCATCAAAACAATTAAGATAGAAGTGTAGATACCCAAATGTTAGATGCGAACACTCACTGGGTTTCCCAAAGCAAACTGGAAAAGCCCAATCTCGAGATATTGTTTTTTGAAGTTCAAATTGCAGAAGCCCGGAGACACATGTGAACCCTGAGTAGACACTCAAAGAGCCTCCTAGAAGTCCTGCTTAGAGACAAAGAATTCAAATTAATGCTTATGCGAACCCCCAATCACGATTTGCGGATGCCCCATGAAGTAGCCTCTAACTTAAGATAGAATAGGAAATTTACATGAAATAACTAGATGATTCCAATTCAAAGATAAATGACACCTTATTTGTAAACTACAAAAAAACTTATATGGCTTTAAGCAAGCACTAACAATACAAGAAATTTGACTACTTCATGATGATTCAATGATTCAATAAGACCGATTCTAACCATTGTATATTTGTAAAAAGAGACGTTAATAATTATTGATAATTCTATTGTAAACGTAGATGAGATGTTAATTACGAATCAAGATGCTAAGAGATCGATGTGTTGAAGAAGGAGCCTAGTAAGTCTTTTATGGTAAAAGACTTGGGACCTGCAAAATAAATTTTGAATATTACGCGCAACAGACATAAAAAAAACTATGTTTAGTGTAGGAAAAATACATTAAAAAGGTACTTGAGAAATACAATACGAGCAAGGCAAACCCAATTTCTTCTCCACTCACAAATCATGATAAGTGGAGTTTGAAGCATAGTCCTACAAGTGATAAAGAGAAAGAATCTATGAGTAAAATACCTTATGCATGAGCAATAGGTAGTTTGATTATGTTATGGTGTGCACTCAATTAGATATTGCTCATGTTGTTGGAGTAACTCGTCGATTCCACTCTGATCCAAGGAAAAAAGCAATGGGCAACAATTAAATGAATTTTTAGATATCTCAGAGCTACTATCAAAACACATATATGTTATAGTAATGGTGACCATGTGATGTATGGTTATATAGATTCTAATTTGGTAGGTGATGTCAATTCGAGAAAATCGAATTTTGAGCATATGACTACTTTTGCAGTGGGAGATGAATGGTTGTAGTCTAGATCGTCAAAAATGTATTGCTCTATCGACTACAAAAACAAAAATATTTAGCTATTACTAAAGTTTGTAAGGAAGATTTGTTGATGAAGAAGTCCTGACACCAGTGCACATTTTCACAAAAAAAAGTTCTCTATTGTGACAACTAAAGTGTTATTAACATTTTCAAGAATCAGATGTTCCATACAAGATTCGATACCTTTGCGTACGAGATAAAGTCCAAGCGAAAGAATTGTTTGTTGACAAGTTTCACACTATTGAGAATGAGGCTGGTCTAATGACGAAATCATTGCTTAAGGAAAAGTTTAAGCGTTGAAAGAAAAAAATAGAGATGAAAGAGCCCTTTGCATGAGGCAGAAGAGGAGTTTTGATAGGTGGGTTTTGCCTCTTACTTGAGGTGGGCTCATCGCGTCACATATTTAATTTTAAAAATTAAAGATGAGAGAGAGAGAGAGAGAGAGAGAGAGAGAGATAAGAGTTTGTTTGTAGAGATGAAAATATAAAGAAACTTTCAAATAGATATGGCTTAAGAGAGATAGAGGAAGAAAAAAAAAGGATTTTTTTCTTAGGGTTTTTGGTCTTTCTGCGAGATCAAATGTTGATTCTTCTCCATTTTGGAAAGATTTCAATGGATTCTTCTTGTCGAGAAGCCAGATCTGATTTTCGATTAGCTAAAGTCTCTCAGGATGTACTACTAGTGTAACAGTTTAGGATTTAATTCAAAAGTTTAAATTCAAAATCTCCAAATCAAAATCTAACACTCAGATTTTAGGGATAACCAATCAGGTTTCTAAAAAATCCGATGATGGTTTCAGCTCAGCAAATCCGAGCTGAACTTGGATTTTGGCGAAACAATAATTGATGAACTCAATCTGAAAATCGTCCAGATACAGATGAAGACCGGATTCAACAGTGAGCGTATCTGAAAATCCGAGCTGAACTCAGATTTCTCTGAGACTAAAAATCCGAGCTGAACTCGGATTTCTTGGGGGGGGGGGGGGGGGGGGGGGGGGGGGGAGTCATGGTAAATAGAGAGGCTTAGTGGAGGAGAAAATCACCACAGCTCTCACTCCCTCTCGAGTTCTCTAAATCAGAGGACTTACCTCTAGCTCCGACCACCGCTCGGCTTCCAGACGCAACAGGAACTCTGACTGAGGAGGTAGTAGTTCCACTCAAGAAGCAAGCTTCTCGGCGAACCTTCTCCGGTACAACGAACAACCACCATCGGCGTAAGTTTTTCCCCTCTCGATCTGTTTCTTCCCAGCACTTTCGCTCGCTCGCTCTCTTTCTCTCTCTCTACAGAACATAAAATCTAAGAAGGAAGAAGGAGAAGTGGTTCAAAATTTTAATTTCGAGCCAAACCAAACCGAGCCAGCCGAACCAAACTGGCCCAGTCGAACCGAACTGCCCTAGTCAAACTGAAATGGCCCAACCAAACTGAGCTGGTCCAGCCAAACCAGATCTGGTCCAACTGAACAGGAGCCGACTCGACCCAAATTTCATCCCAAATTATACCGAACCAATCTAATATTTTACTGGTAAGGAATTTATGCCTAAATCATTTTGAAATATATTTGTTAAAGTGAGAAATTAATAACAATATCTTATTTAGGCAGGAAAAGGTCCCAAAACTCGTACGAATCGATCTAATTCGACCGGATTCGACCTAAGAGCACACGTAAGAAAATTATGCCTAAATTCCTCTGAAATTAGATTTACTTAAGTAGGAATTTAATACCAAAGATTTTATTCAAGCATGACATTATTGGAATATTAGAAAAATCTCGATAACCCTAAGCTCTCGAAATCCAAGTAAGTTAAAATACTACGTTTTCAACGTTTTGACTATGACCCTACATCACAAAATCTATGTTATTTTCTTATAATTATTTTATTACATATTGCCGATGTTTTAGCATGCATGTATAGGCATTGACATAGAATTGTATAAAGATAAAATTGGTAGGATATTTTGTATGTGTATGAATATGATATAATTGACGAAAAATATATAATAGCAAAAGCCTGAACGACAACGAAATAGCTAAGCTTGAACGAAAATGAGATGACTATGCCTGAACGACAATAAGATGGCTACGCCTGAACGAAATTAAGATGGTTACACTTGAACGATAATGAGATGACTATACCTGAACAAAAGTTACATGACAAAGTCTGAACAACAATGAGATGACTAAGTCTAAACGAGGGTTGGAAAATGAGTTTCGCCCAGTATGTAAATATTAAGTCAGGATTTGGTAAATGTAATGTAAATTTTGGCACTTGCACATATTTTCGCTTACTGAGTTATTCTTATAGTTGTAATTTTGTGATGGAGGTGAGTTTTTGTCTGAGGAAGAAATGACGTTGCTCGAGAATCTTCTAGAGGCAAATGAGCATACATAAGAAGAAAATGCTTTTGGTTTGAAGGAAGAGATTTAAATTAGTATGTTTCAGTGTTTCGAAGATATTTTATGTTTTTATTTAAATTGAAACTTTGAATAAAATGTGTTGAATTTTATCGTTAAATAAAGTTTTATGAAGTGTTTTAATTCCACATTTATTTTCAATGTTGACCAAATATTTAATGTTTCAAATTCTGTTTAAAGCTTCCGCGCATTTAAGGTTTCAATTATTATTTAAAGAGGTTTCAACATTCTGAAAATTAAGGTTTTAACGCTCAGAATTTAAACTTAAATCAATTTAGGAATTTTTTGTTAGATTTTCAAATTAGGGTTTCAAATTGGGAAAAATAAATTGAAAATTTAAAAATTAAGGTGTTATAACTAGTTGGTTTGCTGAGGTCGATTTATTTTTCTTTTGTTTGGCGAGAATATTGATTTTCGAAATCTATTTCTCTGGTTGTTGTTTTTTCTAATTTATTCTAGAAATGATTATTATGTACCGATTATTTTATATTGAAGGTGAAAACTTATTCAAAAGAATATAAGAAGAAATTATAGAAGACAACAAAGAGAGAAAGAGAAACAAAGGATGCTAGGAGAGAAAGAGAGACAAAAATAAGGTAAGATGAAAAGACTAAATTACCTATACAAAATAAATAAATAAAATCATATATTACTAACATCCTCCCTCAAACTCACGATGCATTAGCATAAAAGCATTGAGTGCTTGCTCACCAAAAATTGAAAGCATAAAGTGGTATGCGCTTTGTGAATAAGTCAGCGATCTGGATGGAAGTAGAAACAAAAGGTAATGTGACAGTGCCACTTTTATAATGATGGCGAGTGAAATGACAAACTATCTCAATATATTTTGTGCGCTCATGAAATACAGAGTTTGGAGTAATCTCAGTAGCGCTAATATTGTCATAATACAAGAGAGTGGGTTTTGAGAGAGAAAAACTCATATCGTCAAGTAACCAACGCAACCAAACAATTTCAACAATGGTAGAAGTCATTGCACGATATTATGCTTTTGAGGATGAGTGAGAAACAACATTATGTTTTTTACTCTTCCAAAAAATAAGAGAATCATCCAAAAATATACAAAAATTAGTAGTAGACTTGCAATTAGAAGGATCACTACCCCAATCTGCATCCAAGTAGGCACGTAGCTCTAAAGCAAAAGTGGAAGGAAAAAGTAGAATATGAAATTAGTGCCCTTAAGATATCGAAGAATATGAAGCATAACTGTTCAATCAACTGTAGTAGGAGAAACAACAAACTGACCAACAATATTAATTGCATAAGCTTAAATATCAAGTCTACTGATACTTAGGTACACTAAGCAACCAACTAATGTACGATACAGAGAAGGATTTGATAATGGAATACTATCTGAGTTAGAATACCAAGCATTAAGTTCAAGAGGCGTATCAATTATGCGAGTATTAGATAGACGAGTTTATTCAAGAATGTTAGCAATGTACTTAGATTGGGAAAGAAGATAACCACGAGGAGAGTAAGCTACTTCCATTCCTAAAAAATAACGCAGTAAACCCAAGTCTTTCATCTCAAAATCACGGGCCAAGTGTAGCTTTAACTCACCTATTACATCCACATCATCCCCAATAATAACCATATCATCAACATATAAAGATATAAGAATACACCAAAAAGAAGTACACCCGACAAACAGAGCAGAGTCATGTGGACTAGGACAAAAACCAAGAGATATAATCACACGGTAAAACTTCTCAAACCAAGCTCGATGGGCTAGTTTAAGCCCATATACTGCCTTCTTGGGTTTACAAACTTCACTAGTCTGATAAGCAACACCAGATGGAGGCACTTTGTAGACTTCTTCTTGAAGATCCCTATTTTAAAATGCATTTTTAACATCCATTTGAGAAACCGACCATTGACGAACAGAAGTAACTGCAATGAGAGTACGAATAGTAACATGCTTAGACACTGGGGCAAAAGTCTCCTCATAATTCATGTCATATTGTTGAGCAAATCCTTTAATAACCAAGCAAGCTTTATATCGCTCAATTGACCCATCATATTTAATTTGATCTTATACACCCAACGAGAGCCAATTGTAATCTTCCTCAAAGGAAGGGGAACAATATCCCAAGTACCCATTTTTTATACAGTAGAGAGTTTTACAGTCATTGCTTGCTGCCACAAAGGATCAAGAACAACATCTTTATAGGAAGAGGGCTCTGAGAGTTGATGAACATAAGCAAAAAAGAAAAAAAAAATGAAGCTGAACAAGTAGAGTAAAAAAATCAGGTAATTGAGTGGACTTACGAGTTCATTGAGGATAACGAGGAAGAGGATATGCTATCACATAAGTATCTTAGGAAGCAGTAAGAACAGAGGGAACATCAATAAGTTGAGAGTCAGTCTGTAGAGTTAGAAATATCAGCCTGCAAGAATCATAAATAGATAGAGGAATGTTTCAAGGATCTAAGTCATGGATTATATGAATTGGAGGGTCATTGATGAATACAAGTTATATCAAACTTTTGAAGATTAGAAGAGTCAAAGGGAATATAATAGAATGAAATATGTCCAAGAAACACTACATGACGAGAAATATAAAGTTTTTGACTAACATGATCATAATATCGGTATTCTTTTTGACCCTCACCATATCAAAAAAAAAAAAAAAACACACACACAAAGGGAAGAACGAGAAGTAAGTTTGCTATGTTCAACATGAGGTCGAAGAACGAAACAAGTGGAACCAAAAACCCTCAAGGTAGAGAAATTAGGAGCATGACCATGTAATTAGAATTCACACAACAAGAACTAAAAAAATTGAGAAACTAGAATCGCATAATTGACCAACACAGACAAGATTTTAAGTAAGAATAGGTATATGATAAACATCTGAAAGAAATCAATTAGACTTGCAAATTGAACCAACGCTTGCTAATGACACATGAGTACCATCAACGAACATTACAAACAATGAGGGAGCAAAATTTATAGATACAAAAGAATTGTAATCATGTGACATGATGTAAAGCTTCATAATCAGGGACCCATATATTGGAGGATTCGCTACTTGAGAGAAAACCTATATTAGAAGGGGCTGACAAAGTTTGTGATGACGAGGCAAGAAAATTCTGAAGCTGCTTAGTGAGTGCGGCGATTGAACTTGGGTTGCTTCTTAAATTTGTGGATGGAACAACTCCTGCCATATTGGGTGATGTTCTTATAAAAGATCATTACAGAGAATGATTACTAAACTTATAAGGGATTGATTGTTGCATTGGTTGTGTTCTACTTAATAGCTTGGGATATTGTACTTTCCAGTGACCTTTTTGCATGCAAAAACTACATTCATCGTAGCCGACTTTTGTTTGAGTCTTGTTTTGATTATTGGGAGGAGGCATAGGAGGGACTGAAAAATCTCATGGATTAGAAATAGAAAGAATACATTTATCAACTCGTAACTTCAAGTGGATCTCTTCATCTAATAGCTCATTTACCATAGAGTCAACAAACAGAATGACATTACCATGCAAAATTGTGCCACAAAAACCTTCAAAATAATCTCAGAAAATTAAACCAAATATCGTTCTTCTCGATGAGAAATATATGGTGCGAATTCCAGCAACTGATTCTGTAAAGGCTAGTTGGTCCCAATGATTAGACATGACAGAGTAAAACTCTGATGCTATTTTGTTGAAGAGTCGAATGTCAATCTCTAACTGATATTTCTTCGCAAAATTAGACTAGGTGTACAATCTTTTTAGATGATCCAAACATCCTTGGCAGGTCTCAGATTTTGCAAGTTGGACGCTTATTGATTGCAATACAACATTATTGATTCAAGTAATATTTTATGAATTACAAGCATCCCAAACATCAATATGTTTTACATATTTCTGATCTAGGTTTAACAAATGTTTCAAAACATATGCCCACATACGTTTTCCTTTAAAAAAAAATTCATCACATAACTTCAATACGAATAATTTTGCCTATTCAATTGCAAACTAATAGACTGAAACGAGCCATCTTTTTCACCGGACATTGTAATAATAACTATCTCTTAAACACAAAATATGCATAGAATTGGATACGCGAAAACTATAGAATAGATTAAATGCTTTGATATCATGAAAATTTATTCAAAATAATATAGGAAGAAATTATAGAAGACAACAAAGAGAGAAAGAGAAACAAAGGAGGCTAGGAGAGAAATACAGACAAAGGGAGGCTAGGGTTTATCATTACCTTAAGTAAATTAGAGAAAAAGTATACAAGCTTTTAGGAAAAATAAATAGTAAAAAATAAGGTAAGATGAAAAGACTAAATTACCCATACAAAATTAATAAATGAATAAAATTCAATATTACTAATAGAAAGATCATATCAGATTTCGGTGCCGTGAATGTAGGCACATTGCAGAATCACGTAAAAATTTAGTGTCTCGTTATTTTTTACTTTTTGTTATGACTTATTATTTGGCATAATTATCAATTTTAATCACACAAAGAGAGATTTTATCCACTGCATAATTAAATTTATAAATTATTTTTCACATTCATCCCACACTACAGGAAGGGAATAAGTCCATGCAATGTTCAATTTTCATCTCAAGTTTTGTTGGCAATTTTCCTATAATCAATGGGTGCTACTATTGAGGTCAGTCATCCACCATGGATGCGATGTCCACTCTGAAGGATTAATGTCTCATATGTTAGAATTGCTACAGTTCATTTGTCTCGTAAGTGACTCAATTTTGAAAAAATTTATAATACGAGCCAAACCAAAATTAATTTTCTTCTTCCTGCATTTTGTGTATCTTGTCACACCTACTTTTGATTCTTTAATAACTTTCCATCTTTTGTCATTCAAAATTTTACGAGATGGTGAAATCGAACCGAGTCATTGTCACCTACGTTGATTAGAAGTGAAAAGATACATAATTTAGAACATTATCGACATATTTACAAAGTAAATATATATGGTTATTCAATTAGTTAATTGTAACTCTCAAACCTAGATTTTAAAATCCTCTATCCTAAACTCCATTCTCAACATGAGAAAGGAATCTATAGGTTAGGTTCACAAGGAGGATGTGTTAGAAGTGAGACTCAAAGAGGAACAATTGTTTGACGGAATAAATAAGTCATTAAATGATTTATATAAATATCGTGTACTTTTTTCGATTAAATTAAGCATTTAATTTAAATAAACTTTAAACATGTTGTCTCACACCAACTATATTGACCTTCTCTTGTGTTTGACTTTCAATCTACCATTTATATATCATTACATTATTTTTGAGTCTCAACTCTCAACTAAGTTGTTGAATAATTCCAAATCAAATAACACAATTCGAGCTGCTTATTAGTTAGTGTACTATTTCCAACAGCTACATTTTTAGTAAAATCTTTAAATTAGTTTCTTAAATGATTCTTGACAATATTAAAGAAGATAATTTGATATTTATTCAGGAAAAATGCCCGGTAGACTTCAAATTTCAAACTCATCGGTATAAGCAATTAATGCCCATATGGACTTTTTTCTTGGATACACTAGCGAAATAGACTAACCCGTACAAATACTCGCTGACGTGTTAAAAAATCACTAGCGAAATAGACTAACCCGTACAAATACTCGCTGACGTGTTAAAAAATAATTAGTTCAATTAACATGCAATTAATGAAATAAATTATAAATAGTTAATTTATTACATTAATTATATCAATCATTGTTTGACACGTTAGCGAGTATTTTAAGAGAGTAATAAAAAAAATAAATGTAGCAATCCTAAATTTTTAATTTCACACTTGATCTTCTAGGTGTTACATCCTAAGTCGCTATTGTTGATGCTAAGCAAACTTTTGGCTTCAACTACCCAAGCGTTTCCTAGCTTGAATATATGACAAACAACAAAGCCAAAATGCCAGAAAATTGACCATATTTTCCGTATGAAACTCAACTGCTTTACTTGGCTAAAAGAGACTTGGTAGTGTTGGAGTTATGCCTCTAAGAAACAAACTATAAAATAATAAATAAATATTTTTTATTAGTAACTCTGTACTTGTATTTGATTTTCTTATAAAATTTATGCAAACTTTAAATTTATATTTATATTGTATACATGTGAGATAAAATTTAAAAATTAATCATCCAAATAAATTTATTACTTATAGTTAACTTAATAGATCTTCAAATAATAATATAGAGTTAGAAACATTGTTCATTCCATCTAGAATAACAGTCTAATTACGACTATCATTAGCGTCGGAAAGCTTACCCTTGAGAGCAACGATCAGTTGAAAATTTAAAAATTTTGTTTTATCCTCAAAATACAAAAATGACTTTGAATTGATGTTAAAATATCATATTCGAACTGCATTTACGTCGAGAGAGATAAGAATTTGAAGCTTTAGAGTAAGAATTTGTGTTCTTCCTAGTTTTGATTTTGAGAATTATTCTCGTATAAAAAAAGATGTTTTATGTGTTAAGTACACGTCTCTTCAGTAGATAAGAGTGTGTTACTCGTATTTCGATGCCCACATATACATAGTTTACAAGACGAGACATACAGAGAAGTTCATCAATTTCAATGTATTGCAAATAATGATGATCCAGTCAGCAAGCACCTCTTCAATGGTATAAATTTATGAATAATAGTACGTTTATTCTATTACTCTAATCTCTTCAAATATTTATTGTCGTGTCAAACAATGATTGGTGCAATTAATTAGTGAATATTTGAATAGAATAAAACAAAAAGTAAATATAAAATTACTCAAATCTTATTCTCTTAGACTTGATCTTTACATTATTATTCATGCATAGATTTTATTGACTATTGAAGATCTCTTTAGTTTTATGCGATTAAAAAATATTTTTCAAGGTACCTAATAGTGACACACGTTATTATTGTTATGAATTTTGTCGTGGGTAGAATCTCTAAAAACTAACAGAGAAGGTCTTGCAAGAAGGCAAGCAAATGAAACAACCAAATTCACTTCACCAGCCTCAAAAGTGCTCTTTAATCAAGTCGTTTTTCGCCATCAACAGCAGTTTAGCTGTGAATCTTTCAACAGATGAATCTTCATTTTGAAGTGGATAATCTCGACAATATTGGTTGAGATTAAGCAGATCAAATAGGCTTAAATACGAATTGATTGTCAAAATATCAATTCCAATTTACAATATATTAATAGAGTAAAAGCACACATTGTTTTATGAGCAGATGCCTAGAAATGAACTTAGACTTAATTTATAACTTGTAAAATAATAATGACTTAATAACGTAACATTTGTGCAGCCTCCTAAACTCACGTCCCAAGCTATTTTTCATTTTATATTTAATTTTTTTTATTGTTATTATATTTATAATAATACAATAATGTTAAACAATAATATGAAGTAATAAGCTAGAGGAAAGCGAGATAGCCACGTGTTCAAATGAGTGGTGACAGATCTTGGGTGCTGGGTATCATCTGGTGAGGAAGTAGAAGAATGGCCAATCTATGTTATATTGCATGTGAGGCGCAACATCCTCTCAAATAGAACGAATATTTGTTATTTTATTTTCTCATTGTATTTTATAATATCAAGACATTAATATAATATAGCTTGATTTAAGTTCAAAAAGTACTTTTTTTATGAGTTCAATTTAAAATATTTGAGAAAAATTAAAATTTGATTTTAGAAAATTATTTAAATTTAAGTTGGCTAAAGTTTATTTTAAATCTAAATTTAAG
Organism: Begonia masoniana; assembly: GCA_022432975.1. Lineage (NCBI taxonomy): Eukaryota > Viridiplantae > Streptophyta > Magnoliopsida > Cucurbitales > Begoniaceae > Begonia > Begonia masoniana. The sequence continues at coordinate 23,933,039 of CM039514.1, forward strand.
ATGTCAATACAATTGTTATCTTATAGAAGACAAATGAGCAGACTGAACTTGAAAAAATATGACTCAATGAGTCTAACGAGTTAAACGAATCGAGCCTAACGATTTTATCGAACCCAACAAGCTGAGCCTAACGAGACGGACCAAAAAAAATTTCAACTCGAATTGGCTCGCTAGCCAATGTTAAACGAATCGAGTCAAGCCGAGTATGCTCAACGAGCTTAACGAGTCTTAACAAACTGAGTCTAACAAAACAAATATACATAAATATTTTCAATTATATAAATGTAATATATATTTTTTTAAAATTAGTTATTGAAGCTATAATGATTATTTATCATTATAATATCAAAATATAATAGTTAGTCGTTTAGTTAATAAAATTATTTTATTAATATAAAAATGATATGTATTTACAAAAAAAATTATTTGAGATGATCCAATAAAAAAAATATTACACGAATATTATCACAAATATTTGACAGTTGCATCATTACAAATTATACACATACTAAGTAGGTTGACATATAGGTGATTGTCAATCATTTGTAATTAAGGGTGAGAAGCAACTTGACTAAGTCAAGCCGAACCAACACTAAAAAATTTTAGCTCACCGAGTGTTTGGCATTAAATTTCAAATTATATGCTGTTTTTGGCAAAAACAAGACACACTTTTGAAAAAACAGTTTTGTGTGTGCACAAATTTGGTAAGGTTGATGTTGATTGTTGGGACCACAATGCACTTTGCTGAAAATGAATGTTGACCACGAATTTATGCTGAATATTACCTTTCAAATTAGTGGTTTGTTGCTAAAATATTGTTTAATACTTGAATGAAAACCAAAGCATGAAATTTGACTTAAGTCTCAAAATCTTGCATGAAAATTACCTAAACCGAGAACCAAATTGAGTTGTGATTTTTACTTTTCTTAGTTAACTTAATTTGCATGTCCCCTAGAGTGTAAAGGAATAAATCCCTTTCCTTTTACTCCTTAGTAGTTATTTTATTTTTGGCCCTATTATTCAAAAAAAAAAAAAAAAGAGAAGTGAACTTAATTGAAAGCTTAGGTGAATACTTTAGTGAGGACAATTTTTCCTAATCTCCTAGGAACTATGGTTCAACAAAACTAAAATTTTCCTAATACTTAGTAATGAAGATTAGAAGTGGAATTCACATAGGCCCAACCCAAGATATGGCCCAAGATCCAAACATACTCACTAGTGGCAAAGACATTCCCCAAGAAGAGACTCATACCCAACAAGAGGGAGAGTCTAGCATGCAAGGACAACTTAATGGACTAAGTGGAATTGTTGGAGCCTTAAGTAAACAACTCTATGAAATGAACTTAAAATTTGAACAAGTGATGAATGGTCGTAGACCAAGCTATCATGGAGAATCCTCCGATGACACCACACCTAGGAGAAGAAATGACAACCTTAGGACTCGATTTAGAGACTAAGAACCTTTAGGTGGTGATGACGAGGTAGATTACCGAAGTGGTAGACGCCCTAATTTTGACCATGATGAGGACGATGAGTGGACCTTAGACGAGGAGGAAAATTTCTGACCCCCTAACCCTAGACGCCATGATGAGTTTAGGAGAGACCGACGACGAGACCAAGATGACCTTCGAAACGTAAAATTACAAATCCAATCCTTTAATGGAACTTGTGATGGAACAACCTTTATCGAATGGTTAGAAAAGGTGGAAAGGATATTTGATTGTTATGATTACTCCGACAAGGTCAAGATCCAACTAGTTTCCGTAGAACTTACCGGCTATGCCTTACTTTGGTGGTCTAACATTAGATCACAAAGAGCACGGACTAGATTTGATCCTATTAAAACTTGGAGGAAGATGAAATCTATTATGTCTAAGAGGTTCATACCTAGTCATTATAAGCAAGAGTTGATCATGAAGATACATAGCCTCAAGCAAGGAAGTCTATCCGTTGAAGAGTACCTCACGGAGTTCGAAACTCTAAAAATTCGAGGAGAACTAGAAGAGCCTGATGACCAAGCCATAGCTAGGTTTATCCATGGACTAAATTATGATATTGCTGATGCTGTAGAGTTACACCCATTGGAGAGCATGGATTCGGTGATCCAATTGGCCTTAAAAATTGAGCGACAACTTAAAAGAAAGAGAAAAGCCACCCAATCCTACAAGCCTAGTCAATTTCCCAAGTACACTCCCAAACCCCTTGAAGTTAACAAGCCCTCACCCAAGGCTGACTGGAAAAAGCCTTTCCAAAGACAATGGCCACCCAAGGATTCAAGTAATAAACCTATAATTCCCAAAGGCCCTTAAGCCAAGACCACGAGAGATAACCCCATTGGACAAAGAGCACGTGACCTCAAGTGCTACAAGTGTCAAGGCCTAGGGCATTTCATGGCCCAATGCCCGAACCGACATGTTATGATTATTGAGGAGGACACTGGTGAACTTGTAAGTGAGGATGAGCTCCAAGAGGAAGTGGTAGAAGTTGAAGGAGATGAGGACGAGAATGAATCTGAGGAAGAAGTTATTCACGCGCAAGACGGACCTTTACTTATGGTGAGAAGACGAGTTCTCATAACAAAGAATTCTGGAGAGGATTGTCAGCGTGAGAACATTTTTCATAGTAAATGTCTCATCAAGGATAAGCTTTGTTCGTTAATCATTGATGGAGGAAGTTGTGCGAACGTAGCCTCCAAGGATTTGGTCACCAAGTTAGAACTCAATACTAGCAGCCACCCCCACCCGTACAAGCTTAAGTGGTTGGATGATAGAGACGACGTCAAACTTACGAAGCAAGTGAGGATTGAGTTTGCTTTAGGTAAATATAAAGATTTGGTCCTTTGCGATGTAGTGCCTATGAGCGCAAGCCATTTACTCTTAGGCCGCCCCTGGCAATTTGATCGAAGAGTGAACCATGATGGGTATTCCAACTGTTATTCACTAAAGTTTGAAGGCAAAAATCTTAAGTTGGCACCCATGACCCCTGAGCAGATAGCTAAGGATGATGCTATCAAGAGAGAAAAGAAGAATAAAGCTAGTCTCTTCATGACTAAAACTGAATTAGAAGCATCGGTACTTAGGGGAGACCCTTTGATCATGATACTTTTCCGTGACCGAGTGATGGAGTTAGGAGTTATTCCCCCTCAAGTTATGGACTTTTTGCATAAGTTTCAAGACGTATTCCTTGAAGATCTCCCAAAAGGATTGCCACCTCTTCGTGGCATTGAACATCAAATCGATCTCAACCCGGGGCTGTTTTACCAAATCGACCAGCTTACCGAATGAACCCCGAGGAGACGAAGAAACTGCAAGACCAAGTACAAGAACTATTGGACAAGGGATATATAAGAGAATCCATGAGCCCTTGTGTAGTTCCTTCCCTTTTAGTCCCTAAGAAAGACGGCACCATGAGGATGTGTGTCGATAGTCGAGCCGTGAACCAAATCACTGTCAAATACCGATTCCCTATTCCTAGGCTCGAGGACATGTTAGATGAGCTCAATGGAGCTTCGATCTTTTCTAAAGTGGACCTCAAGAGTGGTTATCACCAGATACGTATGAAGGAAGGTGATGAGTGGAAGACAGCCTTCAAGATGAAGTATGGGCTGTTTGAATGGAAGGTGATGCCCTTTGGTCTTTCTAATGCCCCGAGCACATTTATGAGACTCATGCACCATGTGCTTAAGGAATATCTTGGTAAATTTATTGTGGTTTACTTCGATGATATTTTGGTGTACAGTATTGATCTTCCTCAACATCTTAACCACTTGAGTACCCTCTTCCAAACCCTAAGGAAAGCCAAGTTGTTTGGAAACTTGAGCAAGTGTTCCTTTGCGCAAGAAAAGGTCTATTTTCTGGGATTTGTGATTTCCAAAGATGGAATGGAAGCTGACGTGGATAAGATCAAGGCCATTAAGGATTGGCCCATACCAAACTCCATAACTGAAGTACGTAGCTTCCATGGATTAGCCTCATTTTATCGGAGGTTTATCAAAGATTTTAGTTCAATAGCTGCCCCACTTACGGATTGCACCAAGAAAGGGAAAGAGTTTACTTGGACCCCTTCTTGCCAAAAGAGCTTTGAACTTATCAAGCAAAGTTTATGTCATTCTCCCGTACTTGCTCTTCCTGACTTCAACAAAGTTTTTGAAGTTAAAAGTGATGCATCAGGAGCTGGCATTGGAGCAGTACTCATGCAAAACCACCGACCCATCGCATTCTTTAGCGAAAAGATGAAAGGAGCTGTGCTGAATTATTCCACCTATGATAAGGAATTCTACGCCGTTATACGAGCATTAGAGCACTGACAGCATTACCTCTTATCGAAAGAATTTGTAATAAATACTGACCATCAAGCTTTACGACACATTAAGAGTCAGCATAAGTTGAACAAGCGGCATGCGAAATGGGTAGAATTTTTGAAAAGATTCCCATACACATTGAAATATCTTAAGGGCGAGAACAATGTAGTCGCCGATGCCCTTTCGAGGAAGCGCATTCTTCTTACCGAATTGGGGACTAGATTTTTTGGATTTGAATGGATTAAGCATAACTATGAATCTGACCCCGACTTTGGTTTTATTTACGCCAAGTGCAAGGAAAAGGCCGAAGGAGATTACCGGCTTATGGATGACTATTTATTGAAAGCAGGAAAATTGTGCGTTCCCCACGGAAGTTTAAGACGATGTATTGTTAAAGAAGCCCATTGTGGAGGATTAGCAAGTCATTTTGGGGAAAAAAGGACCCTTGAAATGCTTAAGGAACATTTCTATTGGCCACATATGAAGAGAGATGTGCATCGCTTAGTGGAAGCATGCATCATTTGCAAAAAAGCCAAAAGTAAGGTTCTACCACATGGTTTGTATATGCCTTTACCCATTCCCTCGCACCCTTGGATTGACGTTAGTATGGATTTTGTGTTGGGATTGCCACGAACCGCTCGTAATAAGGATTCGATCATGGTAGTTGTAGATCGTTTCTCAAAGATGGCACATTTCATTCCTTGTGCAAAAACCGATGACGCCTTTGCAATAGCAGAATTATTTTTTGGAGAGATTGTTCGCCTACACGGGATACCACATTCCATAGTGTCGGACCAGGACACTAAGTTTTTGAGCTCCTTCTGGAAGATGTTGTGGAAGAAGTTGGGGACTAAGTTGTGTTTTAGCACATCTTTCCATCTCCAAACTAATGGACAAATGGAAGTTGTTAATAGGACCTTAGGCACCCTCTTACGATCTATTGTAGGTAAGAAACTATCCAGTTGGGACGTAGTCCTCCCCGGATTAGAATTTGCTTACAATCGCACCCTTCATTCCACTACTGAGCAAACGCCCTTTGAGGTTGCCTATGGGTTTAATCCATGTACACCGTTGGACCTTGTTCCCTTACCATTTAATGAACTGGCCAATCCATCAGGAGTGAGCAAGGCTGAACAGATCAAGAAATTACACGAAAGTGTGCGTCGATCCATCGAAAAGAGAAATGCGAGCGTGGCTAAGCGAGTAAACAAAGGTCGAAAAGAAGTTGTCTTTAAAGAAGGAGATTTGGTTTGGTTGCACTTACGCAAAGAGAGATTCCCCGTCAAAAGGAAATCTAAGCTACTCCCGAGAGCGGATGGACCATTCAAGGTGTTGGAGCGAATAAATAACAACGCTTATAAGATTGAGTTGCCGGGTGACTATGGAGTATCAGCCACTTTCAACGTCATGGACCTATCCCCCTATAAAAGTGATGTAGAAAACTCCGAGGGGCCCGAACTAAAGGATTTGAGGTCAAATCCTCAACAACTTGGGGAGGATGATGTGCCCCATAGGCCCATTACACGGTCTCAAACCCAAGGTCATAATTTATCTAATTTATGCACTTACACTCTTGTCTCTTTTGCAGGTAATGGATTGTATGGAGGCTTGGAGAACACCTTGGGAGACTTGAAGTGGGAATCCAAAGCTACGGATGTGGACCAACCAACACACTTAATCACTTGGAAATTCAAGCAAGGAGACCAATTTGCTCACATGCGAATTTGTCTTCCCGAGCCTTAATTGTAACCTTTTATTTCAAACTTATTTTGAGGCAAACATTGGCCTTCTTGTTAAACTTTATTATAAGCATGCATATTAGGCATTTAGGGTTAGATGAATGATAAGTTAGATGATGGAATGGAAGTGGTTCAAAGCAAGTGCATGGAGTGCATGGAAGAGGAGGAATGGGCCTTAAGGAAAAGATATCCATTTTGGCCCAACCTTGAGTGGAGGGGACCACTACCCTTTATCCAAACCATGGGCTGCCACTTGAGGGATTCTTAGAGGTTCTCCAATCAACACAAGACCAATGATTGATGACATAGTTATCACACAACCATTGGATCAAGAAAACCAAACTCATCTCGGCCATCCAAGCTATCTTCAAGATCCAACGGTTACACCATTTTGAAGACCACTTTTTGAATCACATCCAAGCCATCCATAGGTCTATAAAAGCATGGTAATTGGTGATTGTAAGTTTTTTGGACTGATTTTAAGGAGCATGCACGGATTTCCCTTCCATGGTTAAAGGAGTTTGAAGAAACCAACAAGGTTTGCTCGGTTTGCACAAAACCGAGGGGTTGCGCCCCCACCACTCCCTTCTTGCTTGGTAGCTTGCAAGGGTTATATAGCCATCTTCTTCTCCATCTCCTTGGGAGTGGAAAACAGCAAGAAGTGGCCCCAAACCGTGTTCAAGAGTCGAGTTGTCTTCCTTGGAAGCAACTATTGCCAAAGGCTTCAAAATATTACCTATTGGCCGATTTCTTGAAGTTTTGCATATCTTTTCCATCTCAATAAATCAGGACCACGCCTTCCACTATCACACACCTCACTCACTCCACTAACATCATATAAAGTTTCGTTTTTATCTAAGCACATTTGGTCATTCAACTTCATCTTGCAATTTGTGTTCTTCTCGGCCATTTCTTGCCAATCCGAGGAGCTAACGATCCCCTCTAAGCTCTAAACGTTTTCTTGCAGGTTAGGGCTATATCATCATGGTAGAACTTACTGTTGAGAAAATAAAAGGTTTTGATATTAAACTTTATTTATGGCATTTAAGTTTTGTGTGTGACTTTTGGTTGTATAACCGATAGTGTTTAATTTGGGAGTTTGGGTTTAGGAGTTATGAGCATTTGATGATATTTAAGTTTTTTAACTATTAGTATTCCCTAGTTGTTTCTTTTGTAAGCCTATAAAAGCATGTTTAGTTGAATGAATAAACACATCTTCTCCAAGCTTTGTCTTTTACGTTTTTTCTTTTGCTAACAAAGTGGTAACAGAGCGTACAAAAAAATAAAGTGGATAATGGCCAACGGTGGGAGAATGTGTAACGACCTCTTTTCCCAGCAAGATATTGTCCGCTCTGGGGATTGTGCCGTAGCCCAATATCCTCCCATCATGGCTTTGTTTGCTGAGAAATTCTCAGTCGGTCACCCAACCTAATACTACTCTCGCCAAAGCACTTTTAACTTCGGAGTTCTTATGGGATCCGTTATCAATTGTGCTCCAAAACGCATCTTACTATCTTGGGAGGGTCTCTTTACATATGTTTCATTTCCACATACTTCCCCAAACGATGGTGTCAGAGCCTATACCCAACCGGAAATGTGGCCAACGAGGACGTTGGGCCCCGAGGGGGGGTGATTGTGATGACCCGGATGTGTAAGTATGTGTACGATGGCTGCACGAACCGGAACCTGGATGGTAATACGTCCGCGTAGGCGAACCAGAAGGTGAAGGGTAGTAAAAAGTGGGTCGTCACAATTCCACATCGCTTGGAGAAGTATGTGGAAATGAAACATATGTAAAGAGACCCTCCCAAGACAGTAAGACGCGTTTTGGAGCACAATTGACAACGGATCCCATAAGAACTCCAAAGTTAAAAGTGCTTCGGCGAGAGTAGTACCAGGTTGAGTGACCGACTGAGAAGTTCTCGTCAAACAAGGCCGTGAGGGGAGGATATTGGACTACAGCACAATCCCCAGAGCGGACAATATCTTGCTAGGAAAAGGGGTCGTTACAAATAGTATCAGAGCCTGTACCCAACCGGAAATGTGGCCAACAAAGACGTTGGGCCCCGAGGGGGGGTGATTGTGACGACCCCTTTTTACGACTGGCCACCTTCCGGTTTGCCCGCGCGGACGTATCGCCATCTGGGTTCTGGTTCGTGCAGCCATCGTACACATACTTACACATCCGGGTCATCAGAATCACCCTCCCTAGAGGCCCAACGTCCTAGTTGGCCACATTTTGGTTGGGTACAGGCTCTGATACCATTTGTAACGACTCCTTTTTCCAGCAAGATATTGTCCGCTCTAGGGATTGTGCCGTAGCCCAATATCCTCCCCTCACGGCTTTGTTTGGCGAGAACTTCCCAGTCGGTCACCCAACCTAGTACTACTCTCGCCGAAGCACTTTTAACTTTGGAGTTCTTATGGGATCCGTTGTCAATTGTGCTCCAAAACGCGTCTTACTATCTTGGGAGGGTCTCTTTACATATGTTTCATTTACACATACTTCCCAAAGCGATGTGGGATTGTGACGACCCGTTTTTACCACCAGGTTCTGGTTCGTGCAGCCATCGTAAACATACTAACACATCCGGGTCATCACAATCACCCCCCCTCGGGGGCCCAATGTCCTTGTTGGCCACATTTCTGGTTAGGTACAGACTCTGATATCATTTGTAACGACCCCTTTTCCTAGCAAGATATTGTCCGCTCTGGGGATTGGGTCGTAGCCCAATATCCTCCCTCACGGCTTTGTTTGGCGAGGACTTCCCAGTCGGTCACCCAACATCACCCCCCCTCGGGGGCCCAATGTCCTTGTTGGCCACATTTCTGGTTAGGTACAGACTCTGATATCATTTGTAACGACCCCTTTTCCTAGCAAGATATTGTCCGCTCTGGGGATTGGGTCGTAGCCCAATATCCTCCCCTCACGACTTTGTTTGGCGAGGACTTCCCAGTCGGTCACCCAACCTGGTACAACTCTCGCCGAAGCACTTTTAATTTCGGAGTTCTTATAGGATCTGTTGTCAATTGTGCTCCAAAACGCGTCTTGCTATCTTGGGAGGGTCTCTTTACATATGTTTCATTTTCACATACTTCCCCAAACGATGTGGGATTGTGACGACCCCTTTTTTATGACCCGTCACCTTCCGGTTTGCCTGCGCAGACGTACCGCCATCCGGGTTCCGGTTCATGCAGCCATCGTACACATACTTACACATCCAGGTCATCCTACCTCCTTTTTAACGACCCCTTTTCCCAGCAAGATATTGTCCGCTCTGGGGATTGGGCCGTAGCCCAATATCCTCCCATCACGGCTTTGATTGGCGAGGACTTCCCAGTCAGTCACCCAACCTGGTACAACTCTCGCCGAAGCACTTTTAACTTCGGAGTTCTTATGGGATCCGTTGTCAATTGTGCTCCAAAACGCGTCTTGCTATCTTGGGAGGGTCTCTTTACTTATGTTTTATTTCCACATTCTTCCCCAAGCGATGTGGGATTGTGACGACCCCCTTTTTACGACCCGTCACCTTTCAGTTCACCCGTGCAGACGTACTGCCATCCGGATTTCGGTTCGTGCAGCCATCGTACACATACTTACATATCCGGGTCATCACAGAATAGGCCCGCTTCAACTACCGATGCTTACCAAGCTCAACTATGACTGTAATAGCCGGTTTTACGGGATATTAATATTATATTATATGATGGCATTTTTGTAAATATGTCAAATCAACTCCGTTTTGCGAAAAGAGAACCTTATTACAATCTTAACGATTAATAGGAATTTTAAGAAATTTACGAGAATTTTCGGAGTAATAACGCTATATTTTGAGTAATTACGTTTCTCGTAATATAAAGGACGTTTTAGTAAAAATAGTAAACGAGGTCCGATTTGCGAACGGACAGTTTTAATAAATCCCAAATGATAAGTTGGAGTTATTGGGGAAATAAGGAGATTTGGTGAAACTAAATAGCTAGTTAATTAACGAAACAAAGGACGAAACAAATAGAAAATCAAATGAAGGGCAAAACGGTAATTTGCCAAGTCAATATTATAAAAAATAACAAATCTCTTTCTTCCTTCACCATTTTCACGCCAGAGAGCTTCTTCTCCTACGATTCCTCTCTGCCGTCGGTGATTCCTCAACGTCCGACCTCCGTTTCTCCTCCGATCGACTCGTTTCTTCTGTGCTTTTTCCTCCTCTCGCAACCCTAGGTATGAATCTATGATTTTAGAGCGTTAGTTTTCAATTTTCGGGTTGATTTAACGTTAGAGTTTCCGTTTAGGGTTTCGTCGAAAGTGCGAATTAGGGTTCGAAATTTATAGATTTACCGTAATTAAGGATATAGTGAATGTATTGGACGTTATTGGACAAATTTAATTGTTTTAGGACGAATGTTAAAATTTGAGAATTTTTGGGTTTTAGGGAAAAACTTGTTAATTGTTGTTTCGGGGTATCAATCGTAAATTGTTCGTCGATATGCCTCGATTAGTTAAGTTAGAACTTTTAGAAATTTCCTTAGTTAAGGTTTCTTTAAATTTGGACGTTTAGTAACTTAAACTTGTTTTAACATCGACCATTGTGTTTTGCCTCAGACAAACAACGCTCGTGGACGGAGCTCGAGGTTCAGTGCACACGAGGTAAGTTCTCGTGACTTACTCTAGCTGATTGGCCTACACCGTACTTCGATGTCGCGTCGAGGATCTTAATGTACTGTCTGATTAAATCATTTTGGTTGGGTAGTTAGGTTAGTTGCTTTATAGGTTATGTTTTATTCGTCTTGATGGTATGCATGATGGTTGTTTATTTTATGCTTATAACTGTTCATGCATCACGTATTTTAACTAAGCATGAAAATGAATTTCCGCACGATGTTTTCAAAAAATCGATGTGGCCCGAAAGGGGGGCTATCGATCTATTGTGTGGACCGATTAAGGGTCTGACCAATACCACATCTCATGTAATGTAATAAAATACGTAATCTGTTATCTGGTCACGCGATGTGGGGCTCAGGCACGGCTGTACGTGTTGTAAGCGTGTACCCCCCTCCTCTAGCTGGAAAGAGTAGTCCGACCCCTGGATAGGCTCTCTCCGGTTAGGGGGATGAGATCTCGGTGATATTCTGTCTGCCACGATATGTATGTTATGCATGACTTCTGAACTCCATATGCACTGCACGCATCTGCATTTACGTAGAATTGACTGAGCCTTTAGCTCATAGTGTGTCTGTATGGTGTAGGTGACGTTGTAGGTGACATTGAGCCAGGTGAGGATGACGTTCCTCCTCCTGATGTATGATGCAATTGATGGAGAATGGCATGTGGGAGTGTGCTGAGCAGTCGGTGCGTTATGACCCGTGGGGATGTATGTATGTGTTTTGAGGGCATTGGGTTATTTTGGGTAATATATGTGTAAAGTTAGAACATTTTAGGGTGTTTGGTTCTGGATAGTTGATAGATTATATTTTGATGTTTTAAACGATTTGAAAACCTGTTTTATAAACTGTGTTTTTATAATGTTTCATTGGAACTACTTGGAATCTAAAACAGGAGGATTTGTCGATTTTTAAACGTATCCATGCAGTTCGTTTTTATGAAACTTTATCGTAGGTTTAGATCGTTTAATTAGGGTGCATATGATGAGAAGTGTAAAGAGATGAAAAATGTATGATAATTGAAGTTTGCTCTCTGGAATTTCGGATTCCAGAGAGGTAGGCAAGAAAAAATGGGTGGATCGCTGGTCAGCGATTGATCGCTGGGATCGATCGATGGCAGCGATCGATCGATGTGATCGATCGCTGCTGCAACGATCGATCGCCCTGATCGATTGCTGTTGCAGCGATCGATCGCCCTGATCGATTGCTGTTGCAGCGATCGATCGCCGTGATCGATCGCTGATGCAGCGATCGATCGCCGTGATCGATCGCTGATGCAGCGATCGATCGCCGTGATCGATCGCTGATGCAGCGATCGATCGCCGTGATCGATCCACGGCAGAATTACATTTCTGCCCTCCCCCATTGTTAATTTAATTTTTATTATTTTATCAAGGTTTTAAGTTTTATTTAATTAGTTTTATGTTTGTTTTAAATGGTTTAAAACCTAGACTCAACCGATTCCGATTCTGATTTCGATTTCGATTTAGTTTCCGCCTAAAGTTAGGTTTAAAGTTATAATGATAAGTATATATATATATTTTTTTCACAGTAGCAGGATCACTATAACTGATTCCATTGAGTTCACCGCCATAGAACTCAACAGTTACACCTACTTGTTCAACACTATACTTCGATTCTGCCCTTCTAAAAGGAACTATCAGCTCTAACAATTCCATCTCCATCTACCAAAACAACCGGAAATGTTTCAAAAAAGGTGGGCATACGACGTACAAAAAGTTCACGCCCTTCTTTATCTTTAAAAATGGGGTGTCCTAACCACCCAACAGCTATTCCATCTCCGTTGTCCATGGAGCCCGCTCTGAATAATCCACCTTTTGCGGGATTATTGCTGATGTAATCATAAAAAGCTAATTTTTCAGGAATTTTAGACCAAGCTTGGGATAAACTTTGATTTTCGGCTAGGCCAGCACCTACTCTTCGATATATTTATATATATACTTATCATTATAACTTTAAACCTAACTTTAGGCGGAAACTAAATCGAAATCGAAATCAGAATCGGAATCGGTTGAGTCTAGGTTTTAACCATTTAAAACAAACATAAAACTAATTAAATAAAACTTAAAACCTTGATAAAATAATAAAAATTAAATTAACAATGGGGGAGGGCAGAAATGTAATTCTGCCGTGGATCGATCACGGCGATCGATCGCCGTGATCGATCGCTGATGCAGCGATCGATCGCCGTGATCGATCGCTGATGCAGCGATCGATCGCCGTGATCGATCGCTGATGCAGCGATCGATCGCTGATGCAGCGATCGATCGCCGTGATCGATCGCTGATGCAGCGATCGATCGCCGTGATCGATCGCTGATGCAGCGATCGATCGCCGTGATCGATCGCTGATGCAGCGATCGATCGCCGTGATCGATCCACGGCAGAATTACATTTCTGCCCTCCCCCATTGTTAATTTAATTTTTATTATTTTATCAAGGTTTTAAGTTTTATTTAATTAGTTTTATGTTTGTTTTAAATGGTTTAAAACCTAGACTCAACCGATTCCGATTCTGATTTCGATTTCGATTTGGTTTCCGCCTAAGGTTAGGTTTAAAGTTATAATGATAAGTATATATATATATATTTTTTTCACAGTAGCAGGATCACTATAACTGATTCCATTGAGTTCACCGCCATAGAACTCAACAGTTACACCTACTTGTTCAACACTATACTTCGATTCTGCCCTTCTAAAAGGAACATCAGCTCTAACAATTCCATCTCCATCTACCAAAACAACCGGAAATGTTTCAAAAAAGGTGGGCATACGACGTACAAAAAGTTCACGCCCTTCTTTATCTTTAAAAATGGGGTGTCCTAACCACCCAACAGCTATTCCATCTCCGTTGTCCATGGAGCCCGCTCTGAATAATCCACCTTTTGCGGGATTATTGCTGATGTAATCATAAAAAGCTAATTTTTCAGGAATTTTAGACCAAGCTTGGGATAAACTTTGATTTTCGGCTAGGCCAGCACCTACTCTTCGATATATTTATATATATACTTATCATTATAACTTTAAACCTAACTTTAGGCGGAAACTAAATCGAAATCGAAATCAGAATCGGAATCGGTTGAGTCTAGGTTTTAACCATTTAAAACAAACATAAAACTAATTAAATAAAACTTAAAACCTTGATAAAATAATAAAAATTAAATTAACAATGGGGGAGGGCAGAAATGTAATTCTGCCGTGGATCGATCACGGCGATCGATCGCTGCATCAGCAATCGATCACGGTGATCGATCGATCATTGCAGCAGCGATCGATCGCTGTGATCAATCGCTGCTGCAACGATCGATCGCCGTGATCGATTGCTGTTGCAGCGATCGATCACCGTGATCGATCGTTGTTGCAGCGATCGATCGCCGTGATCGATCGCTGATGCAGCGATCGATCGCCGTGATCGATCCACGGCAGAATTACATTTCTGCCCTCCCCCATTGTTAATTTAATTTTTATTATTTTATCAAGGTTTTAAGTTTTATTTAATTAGTTTTATGTTTGTTTTAAATGGTTTAAAACCTAGACTCAACCGATTCCGATTCTGATTTCGATTTCGATTTGGTTTCCGCCTAAGGTTAGGTTTAAAGTTATAATGATAAGTATATATATATATATATATATATAAAACTCTCTCGGTTTGTATCCTCCTACTTGTAAGTTTATAACTCTTGTGAATATAATTTCTTTTATTTATCTCTACTTCTACTCCTTCTGTAGTTAAAGTGAAGTTAAGTTTACTCCTTCTGTAGTTAAAGTGAAGTTAAGTTTAAGTTTTATTTCTTCTCCTCTCTTCCACAGCAATATGGTATCAGAGCCATCAGGCTAGAACTTTGTTAGTTCATTTATGAATTAAGTAATCAGTTCTAAGAATAATCTTATCAATTTAATTTGATATGAATAATAACCAATAAGATGATTTATTTTCCTCAACAAGATGAGTTGATTTACCAATATGATGAGTTGATATCTCCAATAAGTTTCTTTATCTATTCTTATGAAGGGCTGTGTGCAATATCAATACTAAATTTTCATGATACTTTAGACTTTATCCTCTGGATTCTCGTCGGGGTTGTTGCCGTTTAGCCGTGGTTTGGTGTTTAGGCTTTTGCACCCATTCACGAGATATTTGAGGATTGATTCTAAAGTATTATGAAAAGAAATTGGTTGTTTTGATATGGGTAATTCACAGCTTACATAAGGAGAAGTAATGGAACAATAAGGAGTTATTGATAATTCAATAAGGTATTCCAATAAATCAATACGAGAAAAAGTAGTCATCAATAAGGTTGATTATTTCATTTCAAATTAAAGTTATAAGATTGGGCTTAGAAAAGATTTGCTTTTTGCATAAATGAATTAACTAATTTCTAAAAATGAATTTTTCTGATATTACCAATATATCTTCAAATGCAACTAAGAATGAACAAATCGTAGAGATTTCTCAAAACTCTTTACTAAATCAATGGTCTATTCCTGTAATAGAAACCAAAGAAATTTACAAAGTAGGAACTTTTGAATTCCTTTTCAAAAATGCTATCAAAATCTCTGAACAAACTATTTGTTTAGATTCCAATGACAAAACTCTTAAACTTCTAAGTTTAAAAGATATCCAAAAATATTTCAAAAAATTCAAATATATCCACATCGGATTAATTCAAATTGCTTTTAAACCTTTAACCCTTCCAGGTTTAAATGCCAGTATTCTAGCTAATCTACGGGATGCTAGAAATCAAAATTGGAAAAATTCTCTTATGGGAGTTATTCAAACAAGTTTATGTCATGGTCCAATATACTTTAATGTATATCCAAATCTCAATCTGTCTTTGACAGATCCCAATCTGTTTGAGGCTATCACCTTGAACATTCAAACTCATGGTTATGATTTCCTTCCAGGATCAGAAACCATTGCGGTCATTTACCGTATTAATTACAAATTGATGAATACTTTGTGTCCAAATGCCATCATTAGAGAAATTCCTGGCAAAACCATGGTAATAGAAAGTAATCTATTATCTACAAATATAGCTATTCCTCGTCTCATCAACTGGGAAGAAGTTACATTTCCAACAACATGGACAATTCCTCAAGCCATACTTCCAAGATCAAGTATCAATTCTCAAATTGATCAAATAATTCAAACAGCTGATGGAGAAATTCAAATCCAATTTACTCCTGAAATTTCTAAAAAAATTTCTTTATCTAGGAGTATGTCAAATAGATCTAGTTTCTCTTCTTTCAAACCAATCGAGAATTCTAGTTCCAGGCATTCAGTTTCTGGTTCTTCCCAATTACCTCAATCTCTCAACATTGAAGAGATTCAGGTTTCCAAAGAACAAATTCCTCATGGAGTTTACAAACATCCTACATTTGGTCAAGAGGACAACAAAAAGGATGATTCTCCAACTGCATCGGAAATGCAATTTAATCTCTAATGGATTTCTCTCCAGGATCTTTAATTCGGGATATTGTTAATGAAGAGTACCAAAAGCCTTCCAATTCTTTATTTCGAAAATGGATTCATCACCAGCATGCTGGGAATCCTTTCCAAATCCTCAAAGAGCAATTTTACTCTTATCTTCAAAAGAACAAACATTTATGTTCTTTCCAAAGTGGTACTGGGAGTACTATATTCCCAATTACACTTCGTCTATTGATGTCTTAGATCAATATGACAGTTTTTTAATCAATTGGCATACTAAAACAGGAGATGTTAAGTCAGTTCATCCCCCTTTCGAACCTATTCAGTTACTCAGCCAAGATAAAAGTTCTACTATTGAAGCAATCCCTTTAGTAGATACTTCTTCCAAAGACAAAGAGGTCATTATCGAATCCACCATTCATAAACAACTGAATTATACAAATATAAATCTCAACACAGTTGGCAACCAACTTCAAAGGATTGAGAAACAATTGGATAAACTACAAAAAGAAATTCCAAAAGAACTTCCCAAATCACAGGATTCTAAAGAAGCATCCACTTCCAAAGCTTTAGCAATTAGTCAACCTGATCTAAAGCCTCCAATATTCTTGTCAAATTTCAATTTCAAAAATCCAAATAAGGACAACGAATTTATGGATGAATTAGTTAAAAGATTAAAATCTGTTAACTTATCTCCCATTACAAAATATGTTGAATTTTCTGATAAGTTTCATTCAAATTCCAGTGAGTCTAGTACTGATTCTGATCTTGAAGAAATTCACCACATGCAAATTACTTTTCCAAAGTATGAAGAACCTTTGTTAGACACCTCTTCATTTAATGTCCAAAATTTATCCCTAAATCGTATCAAATACAAAGACAATTTAGGTGGAGATACTTTCCGTCGTGTCTATTATCCAAGACCAACTCCTCCCGATATGCTTTGGGAAGAAAATTTCTTCAAAAGTCAAACTGCCTATTCAGCCAAAACTATTTATGAATGGAACATAGATGGTTTATCTGAATATCAAATTTACGAGGTACTTCACAAAATGATGATGTATGCCAGGTATTTGTCGTGCATCACATAACACTGACAAAGATATTGCCATTTTTATCATTAGTGGTTTCATTGGCAGTCTCAAAGGTTGGTGGGATAACATTCTCACTCAAGTTCAAAGAGAAGAAATTCTCAATGCTGTTAAAATTGAACAGCCATCTACTTCCCAACCTCAACAGGATAGTGTTTATACACTCATCCAATCCATCATCTACTATTTTGTTAGCTTTGGAAGTGGATGCTTCTTTAGAATCCTGTGATTTGGGAAGTTCTTTTGGAATTTCTTTTTGTAGTTTATCCAATTGTTTCTCAATCCTTTGAAGTTGGTTGCCAACTGTGTTGAGATTTATATTTGTATAATTCAGTTGTTTATGAATGGTGGATTCGATAATGACCTCTTTGTCTTTGGAAGAAGTATCTACTAAAGGGATTGCTTCAATAGTAGAACTTTTATCTTGGCTGAGTAACTGAATAGGTTCGAAAGGGGGATGAACTGACTTAACATCTCCTGTTTTAGTATGCCAATTGATTAAAAAACTGTCATATTGATCTAAGACATCAATAGACGAAGTGTAATTGGGAATATAGTACTCCCAGTACCACTTTGGAAAGAACATAAATGTTTGTTCTTTTTGAAGATAAGAGTAAAATTGCTCTTTGAGGATTTGGAAAGGATTCCCAGCATGCTGGTGATGAATCCATTTTCGAAATAAAGAATTGGAAGGCTTTTGGTACTCTTCATTAACAATATCCCGAATTAAAGATCCTGGAGAGAAATCCATTAGAGATTAAATTGCATTTCCGATGCAGTTGGAGAATCATCCTTTTTGTTGTCCTCTTGACCAAATGTAGGATGTTTGTAAACTCCATGAGGAATTTGTTCTTTGGAAACCTGAATCTCTTCAATGTTGAGAGATTGAGGTAATTGGGAAGAACCAGAAACTGAATGCCTGGAACTAGAATTCTCGATTGGTTTGAAAGAAGAGAAACTAGATCTATTTGACATACTCCTAGATAAAGAAATTTTTTTAGAAATTTCAGGAGTAAATTGGATTTGAATTTCTCCATCAGCTGTTTGAATTATTTGATCAATTTGAGAATTGATACTTGATCTTGGAAGTATGGCTTGAGGAATTGTCCATGTTGTTGGAAATGTAACTTCTTCCCAGTTGATGAGACGAGGAATAGCTATATTTGTAGATAATAGATTACTTTCTATTACCATGGTTTTGCCAGGAATTTCTCTAATGATGGCATTTGGACACAAAGTATTCATCAATTTGTAATTAATACGGTAAATGACCGCAATGGTTTCTGATCCTGGAAGGAAATCATAACCATGAGTTTGAATGTTCAAGGTGATAGCCTCAAACAGATTGGGATCTGTCAAAGACAGATTGAGATTTGGATATACATTAAAGTATATTGGACCATGACATAAACTTGTTTGAATAACTCCCATAAGAGAATTTTTCCAATTTTGATTTCTAGCATCCCGTAGATTAGCTAGAATACTGGCATTTAAACCTGGAAGGGTTAAAGGTTTAAAAGCAATTTGAATTAATCCGATGTGGATATATTTGAATTTTTTGAAATATTTTTGGATATCTTTTAAACTTAGAAGTTTAAGAGTTTTGTCATTGGAATCTAAACAAATAGTTTGTTCAGAGATTTTGATAGCATTTTTGAAAAGGAATTCAAAAGTTCCTACTTTGTAAATTTCTTTGGTTTCTATTACAGGAATAGACCATTGATTTAGTAAAGAGTTTTGAGAAATCTCTACGATTTGTTCATTCTTAGTTGCATTTGAAGATATATTGGTAATATCAGAAAAATTCATTTTTAGAAATTAGTTAATTCATTTATGCAAAAAGCAAATCTTTTCTAAGCCCAATCTTATAACTTTAATTTGAAATGAAATAATCAACCTTATTGATGACTACTTTTTCTCGTATTGATTTATTGGAATACCTTATTGAATTATCAATAACTCCTTATTGTTCCATTACTTCTCCTTATGTAAGCTGTGAATTACCCATATCAAAACAACCAATTTCTTTTCATAATACTTTAGAATCAATCCTCAAATATCTCGTGAATGGGTGCAAAAGCCTAAACACCAAACCACGGCTAAACGGCAACAACCCCGACGAGAATCCAGAGGATAAAGTCTAAAGTATCATGAAAATTTAGTATTGATATTGCACACAGCCCTTCATAAGAATAGATAAAGAAACTTATTGGAGATATCAACTCATCATATTGGTAAATCAACTCATCTTGTTGAGGAAAATAAATCATCTTATTGGTTATTATTCATATCAAATTAAATTGATAAGATTATTCTTAGAACTGATTACTTAATTCATAAATGAACTAACAAAGTTCTAGCCTGATGGCTCTGATACCATATTGCTGCGGAAGAGAGGAGAAGAAATAAAACTTAAACTTAACTTCACTTTAACTACAGAAGGAGTAAACTTAACTTCACTTTAACTACAGAAGGAGTAGAAGTAGAGATAAATAAAAGAAATTATATTCACAAGAGTTATAAACTTACAAGTAGGAGGATACAAACCGAGAGAGTTTTTCAGATGAGAAGGCAAACTCTAAAAACTTGAGCAGAAATGAAAACTAAGACTCCTTTATATAGAGGAGGAGGTTACAAACAAACAAACTAAATAAACGTCATTGCTTACGTACTAAAGCAATCACTTAAAGTAAGCACTAGCTGGTGGAGCTAGTGGATGTACTATTAGTGCTAGTGGAAGCACTATTTGAATTAGTGGATGGGTCCACTATTTTTGGAAATGTCTGGCACCATTGACGGTTTCCTGCAGAAATTTGTAGGTGAACCCATGAGTCATAATATTCAGGGGTCCAATTAGCACGACGCCATTGGTCACATTTGTGTTCAGCATACTCATAATGACTTTTGTTATGCTTTTTGCACCACTTATTTCTCTTTTTCTTCCATTTTTTGTATTTCTTGAGGCTAGTAGCAACCTCATCTTTAATTTGTTGTAAAGCTTCTTGAACAACTCTGTTTTGAAGTCGGAGATGTCTAGGCGCCAAAGGCCAAGGTCTCCATCTTAGAATACGATCAACAGGTCTTAGAGGCACTCTGTCTCGTTTATGATATTTGGAAATGGGATATTCTCGTCCCCAAGGAATTCGAAAAGCAAGAGCATCAGCACGCTCTTGTTGGAGAATGGCTGCGTCCCAGGCATCATTCCAAGGATCAACTTCAATTTGCATATTTTCTATAATGGCTTGCTCGGCATCCCAGTGAGCCATCTATAGAATCTTCTTCTTTCCTTTAGTAAGTGAATATCGATATTGGGAACAATCGATAAGAGAATTAAAAAGATCCTCTTCAGTTGGAATAATATCCTCGGGATTTTGAGATTCGCCAGGTAACACCTGAAGGCGATGTGATCCTGAATGCATAGAGAAATCAGAATCAGAGTTAGAAAGATCTTCGTCTTCGTCATCAGAATCATCAAACATTTGGTGTTTTAAAGACTCCAAAAGTTTAATGTGACGTTCCTCTTTGAATAATGTTGGAAACTGTGATTTGATATTTCTGCGCATTTGTTTTACTGTATGCACAGACTCTTTGTGTGATTGGTTGGAAATGTTGGTAGCAACTTTTGCTTTATTGACTTTAATAGCTTCAACAATTTTGGAAAAGCATTGATCCGTGTCATAGCGGGACCACCATTTGACAAAAAAATTCCTTTGTAGCTCAGGGATATCCAGATGATCTGTATCCAACTCGAGATTCCATTGCCAAATCCAATTGATCTGGAATTCGGTAAAGAACCATAACAGAGCTTTGCCTTTAAACATAAATCTTTTATCTTGGAAATCAGGATGGGTATCAAACCATGGTTGGAATTGATCTTGAATCTTTTTTGGTAAAATAGCAAACTCAGGAGAGTGATTTTGCCACCAGTGTAAAAACCAGTTGGGAAATTGATCTTCGGTTTTGAGAATCTCTGGATTCATAGTAAAAAACCATGAATGATTTCTCTTGGGATTTTGGTAGTAAAACACATGAGACCAAGCCTGAACATAGTCCCAATAGTTGTATGTTTGAGAACTGTTTTTGGTAGATGTAGTTCTTGGGTTGAAAACATTCAAACCCCATTCCTGCGGATGAATGACTCTGATAATGTAACACTTGGAATGAGTCATTGTACTTTTGATATTTCCCTCTTCAACATAATTATGCTGGATTTGGACAGAATTTGTATCGAGCAGAATTGCTTCGTAGTAAAATCGAAGTTTTCCCTCGGTAATTAGATAATGCTGGCTTCCCATATATCTCTCTTTGAAAAACCAAGCATCTTTGTGATTGAGAACTATATCTCTATTGGAAAGAGTGAGTAACGACTCAGCCACTGATTTTTTGATAAGAGGGGGTCCACTCTCAAGCAGGACCTCTTTTGCAGTTTTCTTTGAAGGTTCCTTATCCGGTTGCGCGGATGAGGTTTCCCCTAAAGTGGGAAATTCTTTTTGAAAATTAGTATTGGAAATACGATGGGTATTGGGAAGACCAATACCTCGACCGCGAGGTCTCCCTCTAGGCCTACCCCTCACTGGGGTGAACATCCTGCAAAAATTCTCTGGTTAGAAAATCAGGCAGAGAATTATCAATACCTTTGATATATTCGATATTAAAATCGAAAGCAGATAACTCTGATTGCCATCTGGCAAAAATCTGTTTGGAAACTAAATGTTTAACATCTTTTGTTAAAATCTGTTTGGCAGAAGAACAATCAACTCTTAAAACAAAATGTTTATTGAGTAAATCATCTTGAAATTTTGTAATACATTTGACTATTGATAAAACTTCTTTTTTGACAGTAGAATAATTTTGTTGAACTGGTTTCCAAGCACCAGAAGTAAATCGTACCAGTTCTTCTTTGGAAGTAATAGGATTTAATTGTTTTAGAATACCTCCATAACCTTTATCAGAGGCATCTGTTTCGACAATTTTTTCCCATTCGGAATTTGAAAGTGCTAAACACGGAAGTGTTTGAGCTTTTATCTTTACCTTTTGAACTGCTGCAGTATGGACAGGGGTCCATGGTGAAGGATTTTTTCTTAATCTTTGATAGAGAATTGCAGTATCCTGGGCTAAATTTGGATAGAAATCACCCAGATAATTTAGACTGCCTAAAAATCTTTGCAATTGTTTTTTGTCAGTAATTTCATCAGGAAATTTAGAAGCAAATTCAATACTTCTTTGTATTGGAATTATGGTACCTTGATGCACATTATGACCAAGGAATCTTACTGTAGTTTGAAAAAGTTTGAGTTTAGGAGCTGAGACAACTAAACCATTTGTTTTCATAGCATCTTTAATAATTCTCAGATGTCTGAAATGTTGGTCAATTGAGTTGGAAAATACCAATATATCATCTATGTAGACAATACAAAATTTGGAATATTTGGAAAATATGTCATTCATGATATGTTGGAATTCAGAAGGGGCATTTTTGAGACCAAATGGCATTACATTCCATTCGTAATGACCAAAGGGAACTACAAAAGCAGTTTTGTAACGGTCTTCTTTGGCAATTTGAATTTGCCAGTAACCAGATTTGAGATCAAATTTGGAAAAGATTAGAGCAGATTGTAATCTGTCTAACAAATCTTTTTTGTTTGGAATTGGATATCGTATCCATTGGAGAACATTATTCAAGGGTTTGTAATTGATTACTAGACGAGGAACTCCTCGTTCTTTCTCAGCATTTTTATTGACATAAAAAGCTGTGCAACTCCAAGGAGATTGGCTGGGCTGAATTAGCTTTTTCTCTAATAAACTTTGAATTTCTTCTTGGCATAATTTGAGATATTACTGTTTCATTTGACTAGGTCTAGCCTTTGTAGGAATAAGATTTTCATCAAAGTTTGGAATATATGGCAAAGAAACAATATGTCGTTTTCTTTCCCAGAAAGCATTTGGAACAGTATGACAAACTTCAGTTTGAAATTGATTTGCAATAACCCTGATTTTTGAAGAAATTTGAAGATCTTTTAATTGTTCTTCAATTTTGAAAGAGTTAATTTCTGATTTAAGAAAATTCAATTGCTGAATTTTAATTTGAGAAAAGGTTTTTAATTCATTTATTATCTTAACCACAGGGTCAGATACAAATGGATAAAGAACTTGGGTATTTTGGACAGTAGCCATAATGCCATTTTCATTGATAGTGATTGGCATTATCTGTTGGAGAA
Organism: Begonia masoniana; assembly: GCA_022432975.1. Classification (NCBI taxonomy): domain Eukaryota; kingdom Viridiplantae; phylum Streptophyta; class Magnoliopsida; order Cucurbitales; family Begoniaceae; genus Begonia; species Begonia masoniana. The sequence continues at coordinate 23,956,496 of CM039514.1, forward strand.
AAGGATTCCCTAGAATCACTTTGTGATTTAGATCTTTGACAAGAAGAAAAGTTGTTGGTAAACAACTTTGTTCATTGCAAATAGTTACATTGGATAATTTGAATTTGACAAAAAGTTTACTGCTACCTGCAGTAATCAAAGTTTGAGAAGTTTTTTCGAAATACTTGGTAGGAATGAATCCTTCTTGAATACAATTGACGTCTGCTCCACTATCCACAAGAGCAGTGATATTGGAAATTTGGTATTCCTTTTGAATTAGTAAAGAAATCTCAACATACCATTTCTGACTTAGAATATGGCTAATATGATTGAGAGTGTCGGATTGGAAAGGAATAGAATTATTAACTTCATCAGAATGTGAAATTGAATCTTCTAATTGGCTGATTTTGGCATCAGAAATTAATTGATTATTTCTGAGAAGTTTGATTTCTTCTTTAAGATGATTGACTTCTTTTTGTAAATCTTGGAGAGTAACAGGAGTAATTTTTTGCCTCTGATCTATCCTAGAAAAGACTTCCTGCATAGTATAATATCTTGGTTTGAGAATAGACTCAGGAACAGTCTGTTCATTTGAAACTGGTTGGGACTGATTGATTAATTGGGAAACAATTTTCATCCTAAAATTAAGATCAGGAATTTGATCAATGTTTTTAGAATATCCTCTTGTACTTGTGAAAGCACATTAATTGATAATTTGGAAATTTGATTGCAACATTTGTTGATGCAATGTTCTTCGGAAGATGATGATGAGGATATATCATCATGACTTGGAAAACTTTCTTCTGAATCAGAAGATTGTAAAAAGAGTTTTGAAAGTTGATTTCGGGTTTGTTCATCATGAACTAACTCGTTTAATTTTTTAGATTTAAAACATTTGTTTGCATAATGTCCATTTTGTCCACATTTGAAACATTTAATTTTGGACTTAGGAGTTTTTTGGGGTTTTCTTTTCTTTTTTGGAAAGAGAGGTTTAGGAATGTTTGACCATTCTTTAGCCTTGGCTTTTCTCTTGGCCTTTTGATAAGTTTTATAATTTTGAGATTTATGATGTTTGGTTTTATCCTTGATTCTTTTAGGATATTGAATTGGCATATCAAAAGCAAATTGTTGACAGAATTCTCCTATCTCTTGTTTGCCTGTGATATTTTGTTTCTTGATTTGATATTGCAACTTCATGTCATTACATAAGTTGATTCCTGTTTGGAGACAAATACTAACAAGATGGCCATAGGTTAAATCATTCCAGGGAATATTGTGACCATTTTGGGTAGTACTTAAAGCTTGTTTGACACGTTCGGCAAATTGAGGAGGTAATCCCTCAATAAATTTGGATTTCCAATAAGGAGCATTTGCATCAGGTCTTTGGAAGACTTTGGTAATGAAAACATCTTTATACCAACGAAAATTGGTTAAAGCTCCACATTTGAGATTTTGTAATAATTCGGTGCCTCGTTCCAAACGCTGGTCAACCGAACCAACAAAATAGTAGATGATGGATTGGATGAGTGTATAAACACTATCCTGTTGAGGTTGGGAAGTAGATGGCTGTTCAATTTTAACAGCATTGAGAATTTCTTCTCTTTGAACTTGAGTGAGAATGTTATCCCACCAACCTTTGAGACTGCCAATGAAACCACTAATGATAAAAATGGCAATATCTTTGTCAGTGTTATGTGATGCACGACAAATACTGGCATACATCATCATTTTGTGAAGTACCTCATAAATTTGATATTCAGATAAACCATCTATGTTCCATTCATAAATAGTTTTGGCTGAATAGGCAGTTTGACTTTTGAAGAAATTTTCTTCCCAAAGCATATCGGGAGGAGTTGGTCTTGGATAATAGACACGACGGAAAGTATCTCCACCTAAATTGTCTTTGTATTTGATACGATTTAGGGATAAATTTTGGACATTAAATGAAGAGGTGTCTAACAAAGGTTCTTCATACTTTGGAAAAGTAATTTGCATGTGGTGAATTTCTTCAAGATCAGAATCAGTACTAGACTCACTGGAATTTGAATGAAACTTATCAGAAAATTCAACATATTTTGTAATGGGAGATAAGTTAGCAGATTTTAATCTTTTAACTAATTCATCATACTTATATATATATATATATACTTATATATATATATATATACTTATATATATATATATTTATACTTATATACTTATATATATATATTTATACTTATATATACTTATATATATATATTATACTTATATATACTTATATATATATTATACTTATATATACTATATATACTTATATATATACTATATATACTATATATATATATATATATATATATATATATATATATATACTATATATAATATATATATATATATATATATATACTTATATATACTTATATATATATATACTTATATATATACTTATATATATATATTATATATATATATATATATATACGGAAAATTGGGTACAGTATTAGGGTCGCTACAATGACAATTGGAGCATCAAAATGAAGGCGTTACTAGGAGCACAAGATGTGTGGAAAATCGTGGAAAACGGTTTCCAAGAGCCGGATGATAGAGCCGATCAAGCGCAAAAAGTCGCGTTAAAGGAGACAAGAAAGAAGGACAAGAAGGCCCCCTATATCTTGTACCAATAGGTGGACGAAGACACGTTTGAGATCATCGCCAATGCCAAGACGTCAAAGGCGGCATGGGACAAACTCCAATCGACTCATAGAGGGGCCGATAGTGTGAAAAAGGTATGGTTACAAACTTTACGTGGCGAGTTTGAATCATTACAGATGAAGGAGATGGAGGTGATAGCAGAATATTACACAAAAATAATGTTCTTTGTCAACCAATTGAGACGGAACGGTGAAGAAATCGCCGATGTTCGTGTCATGGAGAAGGTTCTACTGAGCCTAAATACAAAGTTCGAGATCATTGCCACGACAATCGAGGAGATAAAGGATGTCAATAACATCTCGATTGAACAATTCATAGGCTCATTGCAAGCCTATGAGGAGAAAAAGAAAAGGAAGATGGAGCAAAAGGAGACCGTAGAACAACTGTTCCAACTCAAACTCAAGGAAGAGAACAATCGTGGACGTGGAAGAGGTCGCGATGGTCGTGGTCATGGTGGAAGAGGCGAAGCCAACACTGACGTTTCTCAAAACTCGCGAGGAAGAGGAGGTCGTGGTAGTGGAAGACGTGGTGGAAGGTCCGGGAGAGATAAATCTAAGGTAAAATGTTATAATTGTAATAAATATGGACATTACGCGGATGAGTGTTACTCAGAGCCGACTGGCCGAAAGCAAAAGGACCGGTCAACTGTCGGCAATTCCAACGCCTATCAAGGGGAGTCCAATTATGCGGAGGAGAACGGGACCTTATTCATGGCTTCAAAAGGAGAAGAAGAGAGCCAAGATAGTAAGTGGTATCTTGACACGGGTGCCTCAAATCACATGTGTGGGAACTGCGAGATGTTTGCAGAGTTGAATGAGATGGCGAAAGGCAATATTGCTTTTGGAGACAATTCTTTGGCCTCCATCAAAGGAATAGGTAAAATTCTCATCCGGTCAAAAAATGGAGAAAATCGATATATCACAAATGTTTATTACATTCCTAATGTAAAAAACAATATATTGTGTGTAGGACAATTATTAGAGAGAGGTTTTGAAATTCAAATGAAAAATAATTGTTTGTATTTGAGAGATAATCATGAGAGACTTGTTGCTAAAGTCTCTATGACCAAAAACCAAATGTTCTATTTGAATGTATGTAATGATGTTCCGAAATGCTTGAAGACATGTTATGAGGATCTCTCTTGGCTATGGCATCTACGGTACAGGCACCTTTATTTTGGAAGTCTAGAAGACTTATCGAAGAAGAAGATGGTGCGGAGTTTATCGCATATTCACAATCCAAACCAAGTGTGTGAAGGGTGCCTACTCGGAAAACATCATCGAAGTAGTTTTCCGAAGGAGTCTATGACAAGAGCTAAGAAGCCTCTAGAACTCATCCATGCCGATGTATGTGGAATGATCAAACCGGAGTCTCATGGTAGAAGTAAATACTTCCTTATCTTTATTGATGATTTTTCTAGAAAAACATGGGTGTATTTTTTGAAGGAAAAATCAGAAGTATTTAGAATCTTCAAGAGATTTAAGGTACGTGTAGAGAATGAAAGCAACCTTATGATCAAGTCCATGAGAACCGATCGAGGTAGTGAATTCACATCAAATGAGTTCAAACAGTTTTGTGATGAAAAAGGCATCTGACGTCCCTTAATGGTGCCAAAGACACTGTATAAAAATGGCGTGGCAGAGAGAAAGAATCGGACAATTTTGAACATGGCAAGAAGCATGCTGAAGACCAAGAAGATGCCGAGGGAATTTTGGGTGGAGGCCGTAGCTTGTGCAGTCTATTTGACAAACCGAGCACCAACCAAAAGTGTACTTGACAAGACGCCTCAAGAAGCATGGAGCGGAAGAAAGCCCAGAATTGGTCACTTTAAGGTGTTTGGGAGTATTGCATATGCTCATGTGTTGGAAGAAACAAAGACCAAGCTCGACGATCGAAGCGAAAAGCTCATCTTCATCGGTTATGACGCAAGTTATTCTTTGAATGGGAAGGTAAATATTAGTCGTGATGTTGTTTTTGATGAGGAAGCCTCTTGGGATTGGAATACACAAGAGGAGGAGTATGATTTCCTTCCATACTTTGAAGAAGACGATGAAGATGAGCCAACCAGGGATAAAATAGATGAAGTTTTGCCCATTCTAGCGTCACTCCGATCAACCGTTCCATTGTCATCTAAAGGCTTAGCGCCAGGCAATGCATCGTCCATCGGAACGGAGACATTTTCTAACGATTTGAAGAACGAAATTGGCCCAAGAGGAACCCAAAGTCTACAAGAACTTAATGAGGTAAATGAAAATCAAAATGACATAGTACTCTATTGTCTTCTTGGTGATTGTGAGCCCATTAGTTTCCAAGAAGCCATTATAAACAAAAAATGGAAGGATGCAATGGATGAAGAGATTCGAGCGATAGAAAAAAACAACACATGGGAGTTGACCAATCTTCCAAAAGGGCACAAACCGATTGGAGGAAAGTGGGTATACAAGACAAAGAGAAAGGCCAATGGCGATGCTGAGAGGCACAAGGCGAGACTAGTGGTGAAAGGGTATAGTCAACGACGCGACATCGACTATGATGAGGTATTTGCCCCCGTTGTTCGCCTTGAAACTATTCGTTTGATTATTTCTTTGGCAGCCCATAATCATTGGAAGATACATCAAATAGATGTCAAATTGGCATTCTTGAACGAAATTCTTGAGGAGGAGGTCTATGTGGAGCAGCCGTTGGGTTATGAAGTCAAGGGTGAAGAAGACAAAGTGCTTAAATTGAAGAAAGCTCTTTACAGTTTGAAGCAAGCACCGAGAGCATGGAATTCAAAGATTGATAAGTACTTTCAAGAGAAGAAGTATATGAAGTGTCCTAATGAGCATGCCCTCTACATCAAAATACAAGGTGAAAGCATACTAATCATTTGTTTATATGTTGATGATTTAGTATTCATCGGAAACAATCCTAGCATGTTTGATGAGTTCAAAAGAGAGATGGCAAAGGAGTTTGAAATGACAGATATTGGTCTAATGAGTTACTATCTTGGGATCGAGGTCAAACAAGGTGAAGATGAGATTTTTATATCCCAAGAGGGCTATGCTAAAGAAGTGCTCAAAAGGTTCAATATGGATCATGCTAATCCGGTTGAAACACCGATGGAATGTGGAGTCAAAATCACCAAGCAAGATGGAGGAGATAAGGTAGATTCTACATATTTCAAAAGCTTGGTTGGAAGTTTGAGATACTTGACATGCACAAGATCGGATATTCTTTATTCGGTTGGAATCATCAGTCGATTTATGGAGGAGCCGACAACAACGCATTGCAAAATGGCAAAGCGGATACTTCGCTACATCAAAGGGACGATTGGGTATGGTCTTTCCTATGTCTCTTCTAGCAACTTTGACATTGTTGGTTATTGTGATAGTGATTGGAGTGGTGACTTGAATGATAGGAAGAGTACTACGGTTGTGTTTTTTATTGGTGAAACGGCATTCACATGGATGTCAAAAAAGCAACCCAAAGTCACATTATCAACATGCGAGGCAGAGTACGTCACGGCAACTTCATGTGTATGTCATGTAATTTGGCTAAGAAATCTAGTAAAGGAATTGAAGTTTCAAACAGAAGGTCCAATGGAGATTTTTGTTGAAAATAAATCGGTCATTGCCTTAGCTAAAAATCCGGTGTTTCATGGGAGAAGCAGGCACATCGATACCCGATATCATTACATTCGGGATTGCATTATGAAGAAAGAAGTGGAACTCAAATATGTGAAGTCATAAGACCAAGCGGCAGACATTTTCACAAAGCCCCTCAAGTTGAAGACTTTCATCAAAATGAGGAGTTTGCTTGGTGTGACAAATCAAGTTTAAGGGGGTGTGTTGAGAAAATAAAAGGTTTTGATATTAAACTTTATTTATGGCATTTAAGTTTTGTGTGTGGCTTTTGGTTGTATAACCGATAGTTTTTAATTTGGGAGTTTGGGTTTAGGAGTTATGACCATTTGATGATATTTAAATTTTTTAACTATTAGTATTCCCTAGTTGTTTCTTTTGTAAGCCTATAAAAACCTTGTTTAGTTGAATGAATAAACACATCTTCTCCAACCTTTGTCCTTTACGTTTTTTCTTTTGCTAACACTTACACATGTAAGAAAAAAAAATTTATGATTTCCTTTCAAAAATCATTTGAAGGATTTTGAAATGGACATTAAATTGCATAGAACCACAATTGGATTTCAGATGAGAAAACCGTGAATCCAGACGTTGAAAGTTCTATTTTTGGAGTATGTCGTATCACAAAAAATTCTCTCTTTGAACTCTTAGAATGGTTTAAATATTGTGATTGTAAATGTGGAATTTGAAGTGTCAATGATGTTGGTTGTGGATAAGAATTATGCTTTAGAATGCCTCTAAGGTCTATTGATAGCTTGTAAGAAACATTGGTAAAAAACAAAAGAGATTTGATGAAAAATTGGTGATCAAAGAAGATGACGCCAAGTCGCAGCTAAGCAGAATGCTTAGGGGTTTAACTGTCTTAAAATATTTTTGAGATGTTAATGAACAAGACGTGTTTTTATTTATGGACAATATCTTCCGTTTCGTCCAAGCAAGATTCGTAGTATCTGCTTTACTGGGTAGAATGCCTTCCGTTGTGGGTCTTTCTACGAGTTCTGATTGAGTACCAAAACTAAAAAACTAGTTTTTCTTCAGGTTAAAGCAAGGATAACAACTAAAGAAAGAGAAAAGAAACTATAAACATAAATTCTAATAAATAAAGAAATAAGATAAGGAAGGGAAACTAAGGCAGCCTAAGCCACTATTGCGAAGGAAAAAGTGGAGGCCCCCGTTCTAGCCATTAACCATGTCAAAAAAAAATGGATGGATTGACGCGGCGCTATAGGAACTAGTCGGATTTGAACCGACAAATAGAAGTTTGTGACTTGACCAGAATCAACATTGATGAAAAAGAGGCAAAGTCGTGGCTTGAGAAGTGAGCAGAGGCTCAGCTATTGTGGGATGTGACTCAAGAATTGTGAGTCGTGGCTTAGACCCACTAGGGCCACAACTTGGTTAGTTTTGATTGTGGCCTGTTTTAGGCAAATATTTTTGACCCAATCATTCTTGAATCCTTTTTTTAAACCAAAAATCTGATATTTAAAGTACATAAAATCAACCATAATCTTGATAACACTTGGTCCTTTTTTAAAACCAAAAATTTGATATTTAAGGTATATAAAATCAACCATAATCTTGATAACACTATTATGATTAGGTATCTGGACTTAAACCATATTTTTGGGCTTTTCATATTCTTGGGCTTTAGATTGCGGTTAGCCTAGCTTGAGGTAGATGTTTAATTTTATGTCATCATTACATTGTTTCCATAAACACTTATTTTAATAAGTGTTCTCATATTAAATGACGTATCTGTTTCTTTGACTCATTAGTTTTTATAATATAAATGTATTTTCATTGGATAATTTTTTTCGAGCATGCACATTGAAATTTATTAATCATCTTGGTCATGTGAACCAAACTTGATCAACCCATGCAGGAATGTTATTTTCGTTACGCATATTCAGCTATTGAAGCACGTGTTTGTTTATTGTTAACTAGAGTCATAAGACAACTGAACGTGTCGTATCCCTAAACCATATACCTGATTTGAGTCTTTGTGGCTTTAGGATCATCGAGTATCATTGTTGTTATATTATTTGCCTATAACACAGTGTGCTAGGAGTCAATGAGTGCTCTATTTTCACTAAGATTTTCTCATTACATAGTAAAAGATTGTTTTATATATGTATCACATTATAGTGATTGTTTTAATATTTTCCATTCTCTATGTTTTCTAACTAGTTTTATAAAATATTTTATGATTGGCATGCTCAATCATTGATTATAACTTGAATGCTGATTGTAAAGCTTCGTCCCTACTAAGTTTATTCGACTCATTCCAAGCGACCTGCCCTTTCATGTTTTAGTTAGAAAGATCCTTAATAGTTGATGCATGAGTAGACTCGAAGTCGCATTTTTGCAATTTTACTACTTTTTATTAGAGTTTTATTTGAGTGAGGTTAGAATAGTGTTAGATATTTATTTTATCAGTGTAACACCCGAGTTTTTAGGGTTTCCGCTCCAAAGCTATTTTCGTAAATAAGTAAATTAAGTCCGTTTTGTGAGCGGATAGTTTTATTAGGACCCTAGAAATTTATGGGGATTTGAAGAAGAATAATTGAAATTTTAGAAACCCAAATCGAGAAGAGTAATGCTAGAGTTCCCGTTTTACCCTTTTAGTATGTTAATTCGTAAAAATAGCAAAATAAGTCCGTTTTGGGAACGGTGAGTTTTGTTAGAACTCTAAGATTAAATTGGAATTTGTGGAGATATACGAGATTTAGTGAAATTCGAAATGGTCGAAAATGAGAGAGTAAAATGGTAATTAACTAGTTTAAATTAAAGAAATAGTTTTAGTTTTATAATTATTATTATTATTAATGTTTTTTTTTTATAAAAATGAAAATCAAAACGACAGAATGGCCGAAGCCATTCTGTCGTTCGATAGCCCGACGCCGAGCAGCGAAGCGCGCAGGGGAGAAGAGAAGCGCGGCCCTCCTTCGACGTCCTGTCTCGCCGTTCTCCAGCCAGACGACGGCGACGGCCAGTCTCCGGCCTGACTCCGCGCACGAACCGACCAGGTGAGCTCGGTTTTCTCCTTTTTCGGTTCGGTTTAAGGCAGTGAGTAGTGAGCTCGATTGAGCTCCGATCTCCGGCCAATTTCGGTCACTTCCGGCGTGGGTTTGCCAATCCTAGGGCCGGCTATTGATGCTTGGCCGCGGAATGCCCAATTTGGGCGAATATACAGTGAGGCCGAATTAGGGCTTAGGGTTTTCTTAATTGGAAACTTCGATTTTAGGTTAGTTTATGTTAATTGGATGTTAGGAGGATAGATTGGTGAAGAAATTGATAGAATTTGATGAAAAATCAAAAAGGGGAATTTTGGGAAAAAGGGGCAGATTCGGGTTTTGCCCAAATTGACCTAGTTCCGGTCATTTGTTTTGAAATTCCTTTTGGCAGATTAAAATAGGTTATTAGAGGAGTACGTGGCCGCTGGAATCGTTCGATTCCGATAACCGACGCAAAAGTTACGCGCGTTCGAAGTTTTAGGTCGGTTTTTACCGAACCCAAAATAGTGGCCCGTTTAGTTAGATTTTAGTTAGATTAAGCTATAAATAGTATTTTAAGATGTTTTTAAGAAAATAAGAGTTTAGTTATGCCCGAATGAGAAAATGGAAATTTTAGGAAAGAATTTCCTAAATTAGGAGATTAGTTTAAGTTTGAAATTAGTTTAATTAAAATTGATTTTAATGTACCTTATTTATGAAATGCTTTAGGTGGAGACGACTTTTGGACGGTGCTCAGCTTACTACGGACGCCAGGTAAGTGAGCGTTAGGCTTTCCGGCCACTAAGGCCCTACGTCGTACAATGTTGATAATGTTGATTGTTTTTTATGAGAGTGATTGTAGAGGTTGGTGGAAGATGGGTAGTTAAGGAAAGAGTGATAGTTAAGTAATGCCTTAGTTATGTTGTAGTGCTCATGTGATAGGTTCTTCCTTACGTGTATGTCTCCTCATGTATCATGTTTTCTTAAAGTGCATACGAACTGTTTATGAGCATGTTTTTACGATGATTGAATGAAAATGATTTAAAGATGATATGTGTTCTCACGGGAAAATGAATGATGAATGTTCTCACGGGAAAATGAATGATGTATGTTCTCACAGGAAAATGAAAGATGATATGTGTTCTCACGGGACTATGTTTTCACGGGACTATGTTTTCACGAGACTATGTTTTCACGGTTTTCACGGGACTATGTTTTCACGGGACTATGTTTTCACGAGACTATGTTTTCACGGGACTATGTTTTCACGGGACTATGTTTTCACGGGACTATGTTTTCACGAGACTATGTTTTCACGAGACTATGTTTTCACGAGACTATGTTTTCACGGGACTATGTTTTCACGGGACTATGTTTTCACGGGACTATGTTTTCACGAGACTATGTTTTCACGAGACTATGTTTTCACGAGACTATGTTTTCACGGGACTATGTTTTCACGGGACTATGTTTTCACGGGACTATGTTTTCACGGGACTATGTTTTCACGGGACTATGTTTTCACGGGACTATGTTTTCACGGGACTATGTTTTCACGGGACTATGTTTTCACGGGACTATGTTTTCACGGGACTATGTTTTCACGAGACTATGTTTTCACGAGACTATGTTTTCACGAGACTATGTTTTCACGAGACTATGTTTTCACGGGACTATGTTTTCACGAGACTATGTTTTCACGGGACTATGTTTTCACGAGACTATGTTTTCACGAGACTATGTTTTCACGGGACTATGTTTTCACGGGACTATGTTTTCACGGGACTATGTTTTCACGAGACTATGTTTTCACGAGACTATGTTTTCACGAGACTATGTTTTCACGAGACTATGTTTTCACGGGACTATGTTTTCACGGGACTATGTTTTCACGGGACTATGTTTTCACGGGACTATGTTTTCACGGGACTATGTTTTCACGAGACTATGTTTTCACGGGACTATGTTTTCACGAGACTATGTTTTCACGAGACTATGTTTTCACGAGACTATGTTTTCACGAGACTATGTTTTCACGGGACTATGTTTTCACGGGACTATGTTTTCACGGGACTATGTTTTCACGGGACTATGTTTTCACGGGACTATGTTTTCACGGGACTATGTTTTCACGAGACTATGTTTTCACGGGACTATGTTTTCACGAGACTATGTTTTCACGAGACTATGTTTTCACACCTACGTTTTCACGGAACAAGGAAAAGGTTTTTTTTTTACGAAATGAAATGAAATGTTTTACGAAAGTCATGCACATATACGTAATGTCATGTTTAGCACGCTCCTTACTAAGCATTAGGCTTAATGTAGTTATTGTATGATGTAGGTGACAGGTGTGAAGGTGAGAGCTTCTCTTGATGACAAAGAATAGGTGGTCGACGGATGGTGCTCGTGGCGACGGGGTGTGTTTTGGCTTGATGATCCGATGGCTTGAATGATGTATGTCGTATGGTTGTGAGTTAGCCTTGTTGATTAGTAGGTCTACGTGTTGGTTTGTTTATAAAAATGTTTAAGTGTATGGATTAGAGGTTTTGATAGAAAATTGTATGAAAGTCGAGTGTTGATGTATATGTATGAAAATGTTTAAGTATATGGATTAGATGCTTTGATAGAAAATGTATGAATAGTTGAGTTTTGATGTATATGTAGTGGTAGTAGATTGTTTAGAATGTAGAGTCTTAATTTCAGAAACATACTGGAACTGCTTGGGTTATTTTTTTTACAGGTAAGGATACGCTCGATTTTTAGAGCGATCCACGCAGTTCGATTTCTCGAATTTGTCCGAAATTGTAGGTTAGATTAGTGTCATGTTTTGATGATCGAGGAATGAGTGATTTTAAGGGATTTCAACAATCCGAGACTTCAATTTAATGGTTTAGAAGTCGAAACGTTATGAGTGATATAAAAAGAAAAATTTACGTGGTTACGAGAGTTTAAAGTTAAGGTTACGTTAGGGTTAGTTTGTTTAAGGGTTTTGGGTTATGTTTAAAGTAAAAATGAAAAAGTTTATGAGAAAATACGAGGGCTTAGGTAACGATTATGTCACGGCAAGTCCGTGGCGGCCCTGATCGGGTCGGGGTCGTCACAATCAGACTTTCTTTTATTTATTTTTGCACAGTTATTGGAACTTTATTATTATACTATCTAATGTTACTATTGGACCTAATTTAAGCCCAATTTTTTGGACTTAATTCAAGTTATAAGACTTCCGCTGCAATATTAAATATTTAAGAATAATGGTTGGGTGGTTCAGTCCATTATAGGGTGCGATCGCTCTATCTTGAGTCCCTTTCAGAACATGATAGAATTTTTGGTATCAAAGCCAAGTTTGAGATTTTGAAAGTGATATCACTAAGATAGATAATGTGATGGTATCATATTTGAAAATTAATGTGCTCAAGGATATATTAAAAAGACCTGATTTAAGTTTAGAAATAGACCTTATGTTACCCGGAAGAGCACATTGGTATGTGCATAAAGAGATAAATCATAGCAGATTGGTTTATTTGTACTCTTAAGACTTGAGTAACTAATTTTTTCTGAAGAGGATAAAGAGAAGAACCTTGGGATTGTCGCATGAGTTTATTTGGATGTTTGAAATTTTCAGTATTTGAGGATGCACCAGATTCTTCAATTTATGAGAATTGATTTTAAGTAACGATCAATGCATGGAATAACACTATTGTATTAGCGAAGTAAATTGTCAAAATTTGGATGAGGTGAAGGAGGTGTGGTAGAATGTGTTAAGGTTGAATTAATTTTTTAAAGATAGATTACATCCGTCAATTGATGAGAAATGACTTTAAGTGATAGTCAGGAATATAAACGCAATTTATATGTTGGCGAAACATGGGATTGACTTCACTACATTTTACTTTCAAATGATGACAAAATTTTAAAAATCAATTACTTGATTGAGAATATGGATTGAACATCATTTGAGGTTAATTTATGAACTAACATGACTTGGGATTTTGATAGAGTATAATTGATGGGGATCATATCATGGATTAAGACGAACTCGTTATTTTGGAATACCATGTCAAGTTTGTGAAATCAATGCATTGTCACTATTGAGAAAAGTGGTAAGTTTAGAAAGCATTAAAATGTAAAATTTGCTTAATACTCGAGATGATAGAGGGCAATTATATTTTTGAAAGCTTTGACTGTTCTTGAGTGTGTTAAGTCTGATTTTGATAATTGTTTGGACGAGTATACAAGAAGAAATGATTCATTATAGTCTATTGAGAATACAACGATTAGGTAGAACAAAAGGAAATGGTCTTGCAACATGCTTATGTTGTTGAAGATTTCAATGTCTACAATTGAACTAAAGAGTCATTGTTGGTCTTATGTGTCATGACTTTTCAATTTGTTGATTTTGTGTTGTTGGATATTAAAACTATTATTCTTTTGCATTCCATTGTTTATGTTATAGTTTGAGTTAATGGTGGAAACATTTTAACCTAAGTTAATATTGACGATCATGAGTTGTTAATAGATGAGTATCAAAGGATTTGAGGTGATATTGGAAATAGTTAGCTGAGTACTAATGATTTATAATCGATTGTTATGCGGCGTATGTGACTCTTCAATGATGTAATTGGGTATATTTATATATGAAAAAATATATATAAATATAAGTTGTATTGAAGATATGATACGTTAAAAAGTGAAAAACGTGGTCAATCGAACGCCCCTGTTAAATTTTAAATGTATAAAAAATTCAATTTTTCTGATAAAATTTTGATTAATTATAAAAATTATATTAAAATTTATCTAATTGGATTAAATTAAGGTTAATTGAGTTTAAAGATTTATTAACTCAATTTTATGGTAATAAACCAAAGTTTGAAGGGCAAAATGATATTTTTCAGAAGATAAGAATTGTTTCATAGTAATTAACCATTAAACCACTGTTGCAAAAGGGTTAAGGTGGCAAGATGTTGTGGTTTTACGTGGAGAAAAAGAAAGGAAGAGAGAGGGAGAGAGAAAGGAGAAAGAGAAAAGGAAAAGGAAGAGAGAGAGAGAGAAAAGAAACTAGAGAAGAGAGAACCGAGGAAAATAAGGGAGAAAAGAAAAGAAAAATGGGGGAAAAAGTGATTTTTGTCAATCCGTCCTTTAGAAAAAATTATTCAGGTCGTTGAGAGGATCATTTTGGTGGAAAAATCGATAGATTCGGAGGAGATTTTTGTTTAAAGTGAAAGAACAGACAATTCGGTAAGTAATTCTAACAATTAAAATAGTTCTTTTATACTTTATTGGATTACTAGGTGGAGATAGTTTATATTTATGCCTTGGATCTGGATAGAATAGAGTTTGATTGAGGATTGAAGGGATAAATTGATGCTGTTTTAATGATGTAAATGAATTGAATTGTTTTGTTGTGAAAAAAATATGTTTTTGATTTGTATTGAAATATATAAAAATGAAATGTTTTGGAAACCGATAAATTACAAAGTATTATTTTAAAACGATATTTTACGTTAAATTGAGCATGTGAATTTCAAATTCATTTCATGGGTGAGTTGCATTAATTTAAACATGCATAACATTGCTTTATAACTATTTTTAAAGCATACATTTAAGAAGGAGGAAGTTGGAAGTCGTGGTAATATAAGAACCCATTGGATTGAACTTGCCTCTTCCTGTGCGATAAGTATGACTACGAAAATGTTTGAGAGATTAATTATGTGTTCTCTTTGTGTTGAAAATCTATAAACCTCGCGTGCAAGTAATGTGTAGGGTCCTACAGCCTTACCGGTGAAAGTCCAAAAACTTGTAAGGTTGTGTGATGGTCATATGCGTCAATTAGAGTGGATTGTATTTTTGACATATCAATTTGAATGTTAAAAGATTGCATTGAATGATTTGTGAAAAGATGGCTTTAAACTGTGAAATAATTATTTTAAATTGCATGGGATTTGTCTATTTGTTTAGAATGATTTTAAATATAGTTAATGACATGAATTTTTAAATGGTTCGAATAAGAACACGCATGCATTTTTATATAAATGACATGAATTTCAAATCAAAACAAATTGATTTAAATTGATTTTAAAAAAATCAATGTTAGATGGAGGATGAAGTATAGTCCTAGATAATGTGGATAGAGTCTAGGTTAGCTATTCTAACTACTAGACTTATTTGCTAGACGTAAAGTTTATTACGTCAATTATCTATATTTTTCTGATAACAAGATCGTTCACCGAGACGGGAAAGCAAATGCAACATAAAGGACTAGAAGAGGCATAAGATAAACCATCGAGGTAAATTATTTTCTTTTGTATTGGGACTGTGTGTAATGACCCTAATACTGTACCCAATTTTTCAGTATTATTTATTTATTTATTTTTATCTTTATAAACTTTATAACTTTCATAACGTTTGAGCGGAATTAAAACTTGTTAAGTCGGAATTGAAATCAGAATTGAAATTGTTAACGATGTTTGAATCTATTTTGAAAACCATTTAATAAAACTTTAAAACAATTAAAAGAAAACATAATAAAACTTAAAATCAATCGGCTGAGGAAAGGAGAGCAAAAGGGGCAATCGCCCCTTAAAATGCAGGGGCGATCGATCGCCCAAAACAGGCGATCACGTATTTGCCAGCGATCGCGCGATACACGCCAGGAGGGCGCGACCAGAGGGAGGGGCGATCGATCGCCCAAAACAGGCGATCGATCGCCAAGCTCTCTGGAATTTTGTAACGCCCCGAGTTTCCCAAACCCGGTTTGTTACTCATAAATCCGAACATAACTAAGAAAAATTTCGGACCAAATTTAAAACTTCGCTCGAAGGTCAAAATTTGACATTTTCTAAAACCTCAAAACATTTAAAGAATTGCAGCGGAAATCATTTGAGGAAAATAGAGTTAAACACAACTATAGAACAATGCTTGAATAATTGGGTGAGTTGTTAAGGAGTAATCGGTCAAAAGAAATAAAGGTTTAAATTGCAGAATACTTTAAAAGTTGCAAAAGTCAAACGCATCTGCCACTAAACAAAGTCAACGGAAGAGGCTGAAACAGATAACAGAAGGCTCCTTCCGGTGACAAAATGATAAAACTTCCACTTCATCTTCCGGTAAGTCTAATACACGACATCCACCGGTCACTAAACGACAAGACTTCTACTACAGTCTTCCGATTAGTTTAATACACTACGTCCACCGGTCATAAGACGACAAAAGTCTTCCTACATCTTCCGATGATGTCAGCCGGATGATTCCTTCATCCGACCGACTTTATCTTACATCTACCGGTGACGTCAGCCGGATGATCCCCTTCATCCAACCTCTGCCGATCACTAAACAAGTTTTACCATTTATCATCCGATAGACTTCGTCTTTTGATAGACTATATCATCCGATAGACTAAATCTATCGGTAGACAAAACACTTAACGTCCACCGGTGAACTTCATCCACCGATGGTTGAACTTACAGATTTCACTCAAAACATTTAAAACACCTGGCCCTAGAGAATAACATCTGAAATCCAACAATTGACCATTTGAAACCAACATTTATATCCTGAACCTATAAATCACTTTATCTTACATCTACCGGTGACGTCAGCCGGATGATTCCTTCATCCGACCGACTTTATCTTACATCTACCGGTGACGTCAGCCGGATGATTCCTTCATCCGACCGACTTTATCTTACATCTACCGGTGACGTCAGCCGGATGATTCCTTCATCCGACCGACTTTATCTTACATCTACCGGTGACGTCAGCCGGATGATTCCTTCATCCGACCGACTTTATCTTACATCTACCGGTGACGTCAGCCGGATGATTCCTTCATCCGACCGACTTTATCTTACATCTACCGGTGACGTCAGCCGGATGATTCCTTCATCCGACCGACTTTATCTTACATCTACCGGTGACGTCAGCCGGATGATTCCTTCATCCGACCGACTTTATCTTACATCTACCGGTGACGTCAGCCGGATGATTCCTTCATCCGACCGACTTTATCTTACATCTACCGGTGACGTCAGCCGGATGATTCCTTCATCCGACCGACTTTATCTTACATCAAACAACATTTATATCCTGAACCTATAAAATTCCAAACTAACAAATTGTAAAAAAACCAAATCAGATTTTTATAACAGGGGACGACTCAAATATTCTAAACCCTTCAGAAAAATTAGACACCAACAACATTCAAATCACGTTTTTCCTTGACAGAGAAGAAAATCCTAAAGGTGTTAAAACATCAAATTACTGATGTCATTAAAACTACTACGGTCATAAAACTCTCAACATACTTAAGTTGAAACATTGTCAACTAAACCTTCACACCAACTGACACCAGTTAAACCGCCCCATCAACTGCCAGATTGTTGCATAGTTGCACTCCTCCAACCAGTCTATTCCTCAGCAAACTCAGTAAACACACCTGCTGTCACTTCTTCGCCTACATCACAAAACTCATCTATTAGCCTAATGCTAAGTAAGTAAAGCAATAATGTAATGTAATACTGAAACATAAATTCCTAAATATGCAGTTTCTACTTTCTCATCTCAATTGCATATGCATCGTTTCTGATCTGATCCCCCTGTGAAATTGGGAGTTAGATCACTTCTCCCAAAGTATAAATATCCAATGACTCATTAAGGGGCGGATTAATTCCCTTAACAGTAAATCTGATTCACATAGTTGTTTCTGATCCCCCTGTTCGATAGGAAGCGGATCAAGTTTCCCAAAGTCTAAATATCCATTGTCTCATTAAGGGGCGGATTATTTCCCTTAACAGTAAATCTGATTCACATAGCTGTTTCATTATGTTCGTTCCTTACCATGCTAACATGCATTCAAATTCATTTTCGTATACTTTTAAAATATGATGCATGACATACAGAAACATTCAAGTAAACAAAATCATAATGTTCTGTGATGTAGGCCCGAAGGCACAAGCATACTTCACTTATCTGGATTCCTGGTGGATACTCGGTTAGGAGTTTCTTCGGAATTACTTACCTAGAACCATAAACAGAGCATTAAGTCAATCCTTAATAATCCTCATTCTAAGGCATTTAGAAAACTTAAGCAGACAGTTGGGAGTTCTATTCACTGAGCATTCCCAAATTCTACACTAAACCTTAATCTACTCTCATTCATGGCAAATCACAAAATACGTATCCACAATCTCCACTCAATCATCCTTAGTCACTAAATCAGTAAGAAATCAAGGTAGAACTCACCTAGATTGGAGAAAGGAATCGGGAAGAAAGTCGCCTAGGGAGCTCTGCTAAGTTGAGCTGAAAACCGAGAGTGAGAATAAACAGTGGCGGCTGAACCTCAATAAATTCTTCTTTAAATAGGTTATCCACTACTAATTTATAATTACTAAAATGCCCTTACTTATTCCTTCATTAACCTAATCAGTAATTCTTCCCAATATCACCTATAAAACATTCACTGCAAGTTAGTAAAATAAATAGTTCATTGAAACCAGGTGTTACAATCTACCCTCCTTAAAAGAATTTTGTCCTCAAAATTCAGTACCTGAATAATTCTGGATGTTGGTCCATCATGTCTTGCTGGCGCTCCCAAGTTGTCTCCTCTATATTCTGGTTACGCCACAATACTTTCACCAATGGAACTTCTTTGTTGCACAATACCTTCACTGCATAATCTAAGATCTTTACTGGTTTCTCTTCATAGGCAAGGGTAGGATGAACCTCAAAGTCTTGTTGTTCCATGACCTGATTTTGATCCCTTATGCACTTTTTCAGCATAGAAACATGGAATACATCATGTATTCCTTCCATAGAAGCCGGTAGCTGCAACTAATAGGCTGCTCTCCCAACTCTCTTCAAAATCGTGAATGGTCCAATAAATCTGGGGTTCAACTTGCCTCATGTTTAGTTCTTTCTGTGTGAAAATATACTTCAGGCTCTTATGATCTAAAAATATCTCGCAAGATTGTCCATACAAGTAATGCCTCCAAATCTTAAGTGCAAATACCACTGCAGCTAATTCTAAGTCATGTGTAGGGTAATTCTTCTCATGTGTTTTCAACTGCCTAGAGGCATAAGCTATTACCTTTCCCTCTTGCATCAAGACACAGCCAAGTCCAATCTTGGATGCATCACAGTAAATGCTAAATTTACCATCTTCAACTGGAAAGGTTAAAATTGGAGCATTGGTCAGTTTCTGTTTCACGGTCTGAAAACTATGCTCACATTCGTCAGTCCATATATACTTCACATTTTTCCTTGTTAACTAAGCAAGGGATGTAGCAATCTTCGAAAATCCTTCAATGAACTTTCTATAATATCCTGCTAGTCCAAGAAAACTCCTGATATCTGTAGCATTCCTCGGTTGGGGCCATTCTTAACTGCTTGAACCTTAGCTGGATCGACAGATATACCATCCCCAGAGATAACATGTCCTAAAAAGTGAACTTGGTCCAACCAAAATTCACACTTAGCTAAGTAAATTCTCCTAAAATTCTAACTTAACTAATCGAGACATTTTAACAACCATTAACGCTCAATACCTCAAAATCACCATTGACGAGTTTTTCCAAAAACTCGAAAACTCATCAAACCATAACGTTTCTCAACGAATCAATCAACTTCGTCTAATAACGCCCAATACGTCCATTATATTCACAAATACGGTAAAACTATCAATTTCGAACTCTAATTCGCGTTTTTAACAAAAGCTAAACAAAACCCTAACCGTGAAACTTTGCGAAAACCAAACAATAACCTTCTAAAACTATAGAATCATACCTAGGGTCGGGATTGGGGAAGAAATCGCGAAGAATCGAGACGATCAGAGAGGAGATCAGTCGCCAGAGAGGGAGAGAATGCCGCGGGAGAGAAAATCGTCGGAGGGGAGAGGAGAGAAAAACTGAAATCGTGAAGTGTCTGGAGAAGAAGAAGAGAGGATTTTGCTTTTAATTAAATTTGACTCTGCAAATTACCTTTTTGTCCTTTCTTTGATTTTCTATTTGTTTCGTCCTTTGTTTCGTTAATTAACTAACGAATCGATTTCTCCAAATTTCCTTATTTCGCCAATAACTTTAACTTATTACTAGGGTTCTATTAAAACTGTCCAGTCGCAAATCGGATTTCGTTTACTATTTTTACTAAAACGTCCTTTATATTACGAGAAACGTAATTCTCGTAAAATTAGCGTTACAACTCCTAAAATTTCCGAAATTTTCTTAAAATCCTTATTAATTATTAGGATCGTAATAACTCTTTCTTTTTACGAAACTGACTTAATTCGACATATTTACAAAAATGCCATCAACATTAAAATATTAATATCCCTTAAAACCGGGTATTACATTCCATCCACCTTATTTAAAATTTTGTCCTCAAAATTTGATCATACAAACAACTCAGGATACTTAGCCATCATATTCTGCTGTCGCTCTCAAGTAGCTTCTTCCACCTCGTGGTTCCGCCATAAAACTTTAACTAGCGGAATCTCTTTGTTGCGCAATACTTTGATGGAAGACTCCAAAATACGTACCGGCTTCTCCACATAGGTCAAGGTAGGTTGCACCTCGATCTCTCTTGCCTCCACGATATGCGATGGATCGCGCAAACACTTTCGAAGCATAGACACGTGAAATACATCGTGGATGCCTTCCATTGAAGCCGAAAGTTGTAGTCGGTACGCCATCTTTCCGATCTTCTTTAAAATAGGGAAGGGCCCCACATATCGAGGGTTTACTTACCCTTCCTTCCGAATCGCATTACACCTTTAAACGGAGAAACCTTCAAATAGACCTCATCACCTTCTTCGAATTCCAGTTCCCTCCGTCTCGTGTCAACATAGCTTTTCTGTCGACTCTGAGCTATCTCGATACGCTGTCTGATAACGGTAATCTTCTCTGCCGTTTGTTGTAGAATCTCGGGACCAACAATACTGGCTTCACCAACCTCGTCCCAATATAATGGAGATCTACACTTACGACCACACAAAGCTTCGTACGGAGCCATACCAATGGTAGCCTGGAAGCTGTTATTATAAGAGAACTCGATCAGTGGCAAATACCTGCTCCACGATCCCTGAAATTCCAACACACAAGCTCTGAGCATATCCTCCAAAATCTGATTCGTCCTCTCTGTCTGACCATCAGTTTGAGGATGAAATGCCGTGATGAAATTTAGCTGAGTTCCCATTACTTTGTGCAGGCTCTTCCAGAACTTAGAAGTAAATCTCGGATCTCTGTCTGAGACAATAGAAACTGGCACCCCATGTAGTCTAACAACCTTCTGCACATAAAGCTCGGCGAGCTGATCCATAGAAGATGTCATTTTCACAGACAAGAAGTGAGCCGACTTTGTCAATCGGTCCACAATCACCCAAATACCGTCATGCCGTCCTCGGGAGCCCCACAATAAAATCCATGGAGATCTGCTCCCACTTTCACTCCGGAATCGGCAGTGGTTGTAATTTTCCGGCCGGCCTCTGGTGTTCTGCCTTAACCCGTTGACACACTAAACAGGTTTCAACATACTTCGCAACTTCCCTCTTCATGTTCGGCCACCAAAAGTGTTGTTTTAAGTCTCTGTACATTTTAGTGCTTCCTGGATGCACAGAGTATGCTGAAGAATGTGCCTCGGCCAATATCTCCTTCTTTAGTTCCTCATCGTTAGGCACGTACCACCTATGCCTGAACTTCAGAATACCGTCATCTGTCAAGTTGAATTCAGACACGTCTCCAGATGTCATGCTCAATCGAAGCTCCTCACACTCCATATCATTCTGCTGAGCTTCACGTATCTTATCTAGAATAGTTGGCTTGAGAGAAATGTTGGTGAGCATACTGGACAACTCTGCCACAATCTCCACATCAAACTTCTCGATCTCAGACCACAACATAACAGACATCGCTGCAAGTGAAGGCTGACTCGTAGTAGGCATTCGGCTCAAAGCATCAGTGACCTTGTTCGCATTTCCTGGGTGGTATTTAATATCAAAATCATAGTCTTTGACGAACTCAAGCCACCTTCTCTGCCGCATATTCAATTCCTTTTGCGTAAACAAATATTTCAGGCTTTTGTGGTCGGAAAATATCTCACACTGCTGCCTATATAAGTAATGCCTCAATATTTTCAGTGCAAAGACCATGGCCGCTAATTCCAGGTCATACGTAGGATAGTTCTGTTCATACGGCTTCAACTGCTGAGAAGCATACGCGATAACCTTTCCTTCCTGCATCAACACACAACCGAGTCCAACTCCAGACGCATCACAGTAAATACTGAATTTATTACCTTCGACAGGCAGCGTTAGAACTGGAGCTGTGGTCAACTTCTGCTTCAACTCCATAAAACTGTTGTCACAAGCAGCCGACCATATAAACTTCTCGTTCTTCCGAGTCAAACGTGAAAGAGGAACTGCAATCTTCGAAAATCCCTCTATAAATTTTCGATAATAACCAGCCAACCCGAGAAATCCACGTACCTCTCGCACGTTCTTAGGCTGTGGCCAATCTCTGACCACCTGAATTTTGCTTGGATCGACAGAAACCCCTTCCTGTGATATAATATGACCAAGAAAACTGACTCTATTCAGCCAAAACTCACATTTGGAGAACTTTGGATATAGCTGGTGTCGTTGCAAAATTCCTAGAATAATCCGCAATTGCTTTTCATGCTCCTCCTTCGTCTTAGAATAAATTAGAATATCGTCGATGAAAACAACAACGAATTTGTCCAGGTACTCCTTGAAGACACGGTTCATGAAGTCCATAAATGCTACAGGGGCATTAGTAAGTCCGAAAGACATAACAAGGAACTCATAATGCCCATACCTCGTTCGGAACGCCATTTTCTGAACATCTTCCTTACGAACCTTCAACTGGTAATAACCCGAGCGTAAGTCAATCCTGGAAAACACTCGAGCACCTTGGAGCTGATCAAACAAATCATCTATCCGGGGAAGGGGATACTTATTCTTCACTGTGAGCTTATTCAGCTCCCTGTAATCCACGCACATTCTGAGGGTCCCGTTTTTCTTCTTGACAAACAGAACGGGCGCACCCCAGGGTGAAAAACTGGGTCGGATGAAACCCTTATTTAGCAACTCCTCAAGCTGATTTTTTAACTCTCTCAATTCAGCAGGCGCCAATCTATATGGATTTTTAGACACTGGCGCGGAGCTCGGATATACATCAATAACAAACTCGATCTCCTTGTCCGGCGGTAATCCGGGAAGATCATCAAGGAATATCTCAGAGAATTCTCTGACTATAGGAATGTCACTCGGCTTTACTCCGCTAAGCAATTGAGTATCAACTACTGTGGCCAAATAAATAGAGCACTCACCTTTAAACTGCTCGTTGACCTTCATGGAATAGGAAATGGGCAATCCGCTCAATCTGTTCATCGCCTGATAAGAAAACTCGGCTTTATCCGGGGGTCGAAAAGTTACTATCCCAGATCGACAATCGATGGTGGCGAAATGCTGTGAAAGCCAGTCCATCCCTAAGATAAGATCGTAGATCTCTATGCCCATAGCAATCAGGCGAGCATAGAGGGTACTGTTCCCGACTGAGACAATATTGCCCTGGACAACTTGACTGACTGCATACGCTCTCCTGAAGGTAGCATCACACTGTATTCGCATTCTGTTAACTCAGGCACAAGTTTCAGTCTAGACACACAAGTAGTGGAAACAAAGGAGTGCGTAGCCCCCGTGTCTATCAAAGAAAATACTGCTACGCCCGTAATTAATACAGTACCTGCTATCACAGAAGGCTGAGCCTCGTCGTCGATATCACCAGGCTCGCTAAATGCACAGATCCTGGGCATCACCCTTCTCTGATCTCCGCCCAACTGATCTCGGCCCGGCTTTGAGCAATTTCTGACAAAATGGCCGACTTCACCACATCTGTAACATTTGTTAGTGCCAACTCGGCACTCTCCACTGTGCTCTCGCTGACATTTGGGGCACCAAGGTATCTGTGGAGTCTCCTGTACTTGCTTGCCCTTGCCTTGATCGTTGCCTCCCTCTAAAGGCCTCTTAACGCCTCTCTGTTGCGACTGAGGTTGTTGCACTCTAGGCTGCCAACCTCGGTTTTGTGACTGAGGACGGATCTCACGGAAGAAGCCCCTAGCTGGCTCCCTCGGCTTAACACAAGTCGCCCTGGCAGCCTCGAAGTCCAGAGCTCTAGCTGCAATGTCTGAATAAGGCACATCTATAATCCCCGATACAACCATGTTCATCCGGATCTTCGGATTCAGTCCCTCCATAAATTGGTGCACTTTGTCTTCATTGTCGCTGACAAGACGCGGTGCAAACCGAGATAAAGCCTCAAACTTCCGTATATAATCCGCAACTGAACCCGTCTGCTTCAGCTGCGTAAACTCATTTCTCTTTGCCACTCTCACAGTGCGGCTGAAGTACTTATCGAAGAACACGGTCTTAAACCGCTCCCATGTCATAGACTGATACATCCGTTGTCGACTTGATCGAATCCCACCAGAAACGGGCATCTAACGCCAAATGGAAGATGACGTAGGCCACCTTGCTCCCGTTCCCTACCTCTGCATACCCTAGCATATCCTCCATCACCCTGATCCATTCTTCAGCAACCGTTGGATCCGATGATCGGCCATCGAATACTGGAGGGCATAGGCTTTGGAATTTCTGCATGCCCTGATTATTAGGAACCACCAAATCTTGGGCCCTCTGATTCTCTCGGTACACTAAGCTCTCAATTTGTTGGGCCTGCCGGTCCATGTGCTGAGACTGACGGTCCAGCAATTCCGTAAGTCGATCTAGAGCGTCATCCCTAGGATCTTTTCCTCGAACCATTTTTTTATAAAATTCTTATAAAAATCAAAACAAATAATCCCAAGAAACAAAACAAAGAAATAAAATAGAACGTACTTACAGTTGAGGAAGGATGTCCGCGTAGTGGCTGCGCAGTCGAGCAGTCTACAGAATCGTTTTTAAAACCCGGAGGATCTGATACCATAAACTGTAACGACCCTAATACTGTACCCAATTTTCCAGTATTATTTATTTATTTTTTTTATCTTTATAAACTTTATAACTTTCATAACGTTTGAGCGGAATTAAAACTTGCTAAGTCGGAATTGAAATCGGAATCGAAATTGTTAACGACGTTCAAATCTATTTTGAAAGCCATTTAATAAAACTCTAAAACAATTAAAAGAAAACATAATAAAACTTAAAATCAATTGGTTGAGGAAAGGAGGCAAAAGGGGCAATCGCCCCTTAAAATGCAAGGGCGATCGATCGCCCAAAACAGGCGATTGCGCGATACACGCCAGGAGGGCGCGACCAGAGGGAGGGGCGATCGATCGCCCAAAATAGGCGATCGATCGCCAAGCTCTCTGGAATTTTTCCAGAGAGCTCGGCTCCCCCCTCTCTCTTCTTCCTTCATTTTTCTGCATACTCCTTAACATTTAACCATTTCTTTTATAACAACTTCAACATAACAAATCTTTCCCTCCTACTTACAATTCACACTTCCATAATCCCTCGTTTAATGGCTCAAAACGCATTTTAAAACGTGGTATGACTGTATGAAAACAAACCGCGTGTATATGTTTAAAACCCGAACATATCCCTATAAAGTGAATTACCAAACATTTACAAAACAAGTTTCCAAAACGTTTAAAAACTTCAAAACGTCAGCCTATCCACTAATCCAGATCCAAACATCCTATAATGTTCTATCTTTTCTATCCAAAATAACCCAAAATACCTACATACGTCCCCACGGGTCATGAAACGCCTCGACTGCGCCAGCACACTCCCGCGACCATTCTTCTTCAACTGAACGCATGCTTCAGAAGGAGGAACGTCGTCCTCACCTGTTTCGATATCACCTACACCATACAGACACACTATGAGCTAAAGGCTCAGTAAGTTTCGTAAATGCAGATGCATGCTGTGCGTATGAAGTTCAGAAATCATGCAGATTACTTAACATTACATATCGTTCCGATAACAGATACAGAGATGCCACTGAGGTCTCATCCCCTTAAATGGAGAGTGCTTTTCCAGCGATTTGACAACACTTTCCACTTAGATAGGGGGGGTACATGCTTACAACCTGTACAGCCATGTCTGAGCCCCACCTCCCATGACCAGATAACAGATAACAGATTACGTATTTTCTTTGCATTAGTCCATTTCATTTTCATAAAACGTGCAGAAATCCTTTTTCGTGCTATTTTAAAATACGTGATGCATGAACAGTTAAAGACATAAAGTAAACAAGTATCATACATACCATCAAGACTATAAAAAGCATAACCTATAAGGAACTAACCCTATTTACCCGACCAAAGCATATAAACAAATAAAACTCCAATAATCCTCAACGCGGAATCGAGGTATGGTGTAGGCCACTCGGCCAAGTAAGTCACGAGAACTTACCATGCGCGCGCTGAACTTCGAGCTCTGTCCACGAGCGTCGTTCGTCTGGGGAAAACACAACAGTTATCATTAAAACGAGATTAAACCGTTAAACGTCCAAATTTAATGAAACCTTAACTAAGTAAATTCTCCTAAAATTCTAACTTAACTAATCGAGTCATTTTAACAACCATTAATGCTCGATACCTCAAAATCACCATTGACGAGTTTTTTCAAAAACCCGAAAACTCATCAAACCCTAACGTTTCTCAACGAATCAATCAACTTCGTCCAATAATGCCCAATACGTCAATTATATTCACAAATACGGTAAAGCTATCGATTTCGAACCCTAATTCGCGTTTTTAACAAAACCTAAACAAAACCCTAACCGTGAAACTTCGTGAAAATCAAACAATAATCTTCCAAAACTATAGAATCATACCTAGGGTCGGGATTGGGAAAGAAATCGCGAAGAATCGAGACGATCGGAGAGGAGATCGTTCGCCGGAGAAGGAGAGAATGCCACGGGAGAGAAAATCATCGTAGGGGAGAGGAGAGAAAAACTGAAATCGTGAAGTGTCTGGAGAAGAAGAAGAGAGGATTTTGTTTTTAATTAAATTTGACTCTGCAAATTACCTTTTTGCCCTTCCTTTGATTTTCTATTTGTTTCGTCTTTTGTTTCGTTAATTAACTAACGATTCGGTTTCTCCAAATTTCCTTACTTCGCCAATAACTTCAACTTATTATTAGGGTTCTATTAAAACTGTCCGTTTGCAAATCGGATTTCGTTTACTATTTTTACTAAAACATTCTTTATATTACGAGAAGCGTAATTTTCGTAAAATTAGCGTTACAACTCCTAAAATTCTCGAAATTTTCTTAAAATCCTTATTAATTATTAGGATCGTAATAACACTTTCTTTTCACGAAACCGACCTAATTCGATATATTTACAAAAATAACATCAACATTAAAATATTAATATCCCTTAAAGCCGGGTATTACACTGTGATAGGTAGTTTAGCTTATAAACTCTTTTTGAACAGTCACGTGTATGTGACCTTATTATAACTGTGTTGTAGTTTTCTTAGAGACTATGTATATATATATATAAACTGTTTAGAAATATCTTATTTTAAGATGTCAGGTACAAGAAGGACAGATTTAGATAAAAATACAATCGTATCCATGAAAATTGAAAACTTGATATACGTTTTCCCACCTCGGGAATCCTAATCATCGGGACTCGTCGGGTTGGGTCCTGACAACAATGACAGTGTTTTGTTGTTAGCGGTGACTATGTGACAATCAGATAAGATCTGATTATTTATTACTTGAGATCGAGTATCCTAATGTGATCTGCTACGGTTACCACCTGATTGTGAGTGTAAATTTTTTATTGACTTTGTTCTCATCATTTTTCTATTTTCTATTGTTTTGTACGTGATGTCTTAAGCTGAGTTGAATGGGCTTAGATGCTTTATGATTTGCAGTGTAATGATTTTTACTTGTAATAGTAACAAATGAGAGGTATCTATGTCATTTGCTAAGAATGGTGGCTTGCGTTGCTTGTGCATTTAATTACCAAAAGTTAGATCAAATGACGATCAATATTAATTATTTGTTATTGAAAATTAATGAGATGTTTGATTAGTTGGATAGATCAATGTATTTTGCCATGAATGATTTCATATTGGACTATCATCAGTTATAAATACATAAGGTGCGTATACATATGATTATCTTTTTTTGGGTTGTTATGGACGTTTTGAGTTTAAGGTTTTGACTGTTCGCTTGATTCATGTCAAGTTACTTCTAAGGGTATGAATGAAATAGGTATTCAGATCTTATTGAGTTAGTTTGTTAAAGTATCTATTAGTGGCATATTCTTTATGTTAATACTCATGATCTGTATATGGAGCATATAAGAAATTTTGTTGTAGGCTTCAAGAGATTATCAGTTGTACGTTATTAAGAAGATAGTGTTGAAATTGAAAAAAGAGAAGACAAAGATTTTATTGAATTAATGAAAAGTAATACAGCTTAAAAGTGTCATATGGATATGGTTAATAAACAAATAAAGTAAATTACTAAAAAGACCTTGAAACTAATACATATAATCTAACATCCCCCTTCAAACTCACGATGCTACAGCGAGAAGCAGAATAAGCATTGGTAAACATATAAGCTATTTGCAGCGAGGAAGGAACAAAAGACAGCGAAATAGTGCCAATGTTGTAGATGATGATGAGTGAGATGACAATCAATCTTAATATGCTTCGTTCTCTCCTGAAAAACTGAATTACGTGCAATGTGGATGACACTCTGTTTATCACAATAGAGAGCAGTAGGTTGACGAAGAAGAATACCCATATCTCTAAGTAACCAACGTAGCCAAACAATCTCACAAGTGGTGGTAGCCATGACACGATACTCAGCTTCTGTAGAAGACCTAGAGATAACATCTTGCTTCTTACTCTTCCAAGAGATAAGAGAATCTCTAAGAAAAATACAGAAGCCAGAGATTGACTTACGTTCTGTAGGATCGCCCGCCCAATCAGTATCAGGGTATGCACGCAGCTCTAACGAGGAAGAAGAAGAGAATAAGGGACTCTGAAATTGAGTTCTCCGAAGATAACGGAGAATGCGAAGAACAACAGCCCAATGAATTATAGTCAGTGTAGTGACAAATTGACTAACCACGTGCACAACATGTGCAATATCAGGACGAATCACAGTAAGGTAAACTAAGCTTCCCACAACCATACGGTAGAGACTAGGATCTGGCGAAGGAGAACTATCTATGGAGAGTACCGAGCATTAGTCTCAAGCAGAGTATCTACTACTTTGTTGTCAGTAAGATGTGCACGCTCAAATAGATCAGCAATATACTTTGATTGAGACAATAGATAACCTTTTATAAAGACA
Organism: Begonia masoniana; assembly: GCA_022432975.1. Lineage (NCBI taxonomy): Eukaryota > Viridiplantae > Streptophyta > Magnoliopsida > Cucurbitales > Begoniaceae > Begonia > Begonia masoniana. The sequence goes on from CM039514.1 coordinate 23,986,120, forward strand.
AAAATATACGACCTGCACCTGTACACTTAACAAATAAGCCAAATCACGATTGCTAGGACGAAAACCAAACGAGGTAATCACCGTAGAGAACTTTTCAAACCAAGCACGTGGTGCATGTTTGAGTCCATGGAGAGCTTTGTGAAGTTTATAAACTTCGCCAAGTTGGTGAGCAACTCCAAGAGGAGGCATCATATATACTTCTTCTTTAAGATCACCATTTAAGAATGTATTCTTGACATCCATCTGAGATATTTTCCATTGACAAATAGAAGCAACAACAATCATCATTCGAACGGTGGTCATTTGAGCAACAGGGACAAAAGTTTCCTCATAATCCATGTTATACTCTTGAGAGTAACATTTAGTAACAAGACGACTTTTGTACCGTTCGATAGAACCATCGGATTTTGTTTTGATCTTAAAAACCCAGCGAGATCTAATAGCACGTTTCCCAGGTGGCAGCTGTACCATATCCCAAATATGTGTCTGATGTAGAGCAGTTAATTCTTCAACCATAGCATTCTCCCAAAGAGGGTTACCAACAACTTCTTTAGAGGACAATGACTTAGAAAGATGATAAATAGATTTAACAAAATAGGCAAAAGAGCTGGAATAACGAGAATAAGCAAAATCAGGTAGTTTAAGGACGAGTAGACTGACGAATAGGATTGTCCGCAATCTCTCGAGATGATGGAGCAGTCGCAAGAGGGGGAGGAGTCGCAGATGTCCCAAGAATCAAGTTACTAGATTCAGTGGAGCTGGTAGGAGTAGAAATAACCGGGGGGGAGGCTTCGTCAATGTCGGTGCTGAAGGGATCAATGCGTATAAGATCTACATTAGTGATGTTATACCAGGCAGAGGGTATGAAGAAGAAAGGAATATGCTCAAGAAACACAACATGATAAGAGACATACAACTTTTGGCTGGCTGGATTAAAACAACGATATCCCTTTTAACCAACACCATAACCAAGAAAGACACATAAAGCAGGTTGAGAGGACAATTTATCATGTTCGATGTGTGGTTGGAGAACAAAACAAGTACAACCAAAAACACGTAAGAAGGAATAGTAAGGAGCATGACCATATAATTTTTTAAAGGGAGACAAACCTGAATTGTGAGAAGTTGGTATCCTATTGATTACGTAAGTGGCAGTAAGAACCGCTTCTCTCCAAACAACACTAGGAACATCCGCATACAATAAAAAAGAGCGGGCTGTCTCAACAAGATGTCTATGCTTTCTCTTTGCAACCTCATTTTGTTGAGGTGTTTCTCGACATGAGGTTTGATGAATAGTACCTTCAAAACCAAGTAAATGCGAAAAACCATTGGAAGTGTACTCACCCTCCAGATCACAATGAAAACACTTGATAACAACCGAATGCTGCGTTTTGACAAGAGCTTTAAAGTGATTGAAAATGATAAGATAATTCGACTTGCGTTTCATAAGATAAATCCAAGTATAACGAGTGCAATCATCAATAAAAGATATATAATATCTTGAGCCTCATTTTGTAGTAATAGAAGATGGCCCCCATACATCAGAATGAAAAAAATAAAAAGGATTACAAGAAAAAGATAGACTTTTATTGAAAAGTAACGCAGAGAATTTTGCCAGTTTACAACAACTACAATCAGAAATATCATGACTTTTTAAAGTTCCTAATGCTCTAGATGAAGCTAAGAATTGTAATCGGGATGCTGAAACATGACCTAAACGAGTATGCCATAGGTAAAAAACAGAAGACAAACGACTCAAACGAAATAGTGACAAATCGACACTAGAAGCTGCAACATCAGGTAGTTGGAGTTGATCCAAGACAAGACCTCTTTTCCTACTGCCTGTCCTAATCACCTTTTGAGATCGCAGGTCTTGCGCACAACAATTGGATAAAGAAAAAAGAGATTAAATAGCCAGATTCACACAATTGACTAATAGAAACGAGATTGATAGTAAGATTAGGAATATAATAGACATCAAGAAGTGACAAACAAGATGTATTAACAGAACATACACTTACTAATGGCATTGGAGTACCATCAGCAGTCACAACAGATAAAGACGTATTATGAGACAAGGAGACAAAAGATGACAAGTCTGGTGACATATGATGAGAGGCTCCAGAATCTAAGATCAACAAGGAGGAAGATATACTTGATGCACCAGAGGATGAAAAATTTATATGAGAAGAAGCTGACATAGCATGAGGCTGGGAGGAGAGAAATTGTTGAAACTGCTCAAGTAACGATGAATCCAAGGCCAGAGTGGTTATTGCGTTGCTTACATATACAGATTTTTTGAATTATTCTTAGTCTTCTGAGGCTACTGCGATTTTTCTTTGCTTAACAATAGCAGACATTGAACCTTCCAATGACCCTTCTTCTTGCAAAAGACACATTAGTCATGAGAAACCTTTGAGTGTCCTATTTTGGTTATTAGCCTGAGGACGTTGAGATGTCACAAAAACAGATGGAGAATTCGGTGTGATAGCCCTCTTATCAGCTAGAGACTCGAGTCGAATCTCCTCGACTAACAACTCGTTGACCACCGAATCAACTAAAGGTAATGGACTACGATGGAGTATAGTCCCACGCAACCCCTCAAAGTCGCTGCGAAGTGCCATCAAAAATTGAACCAAGCGTTGTTCTTCTCTACGAGCGACATACGACAGGAATACTCGTAGCTCAGAGGACTCTGTCAGCGCCAATTGATCCCGCAATGACGACATGGAAGAATAAAAATCCTGAACACTTATATCCTTCTATTGAAGTGCACGAATGTCGGTTTCCAATTGACACTGTTTTTCAAAATTAGATTGTGTGTACAAACGAGCCAAATGATCCCAAACCTCCTTTGCAGTCTCATATTTTGCCAACTGAACTCCGATTGAGTGTGTTACAGAGTTATTTACCCACGTAATTATCTTCGAATTATCAGCTTCCCAAATATCAAGAGAATTGACATAGTATTTGGCCTTTGGGTCTGAAGGCTGAACACGAGAACCAGTAACATATCCCTACATCGATTTTTCCCGCAAGAAATTTTTCATAATATAGCTTCAATACAAATAGTTTTTTGCATCAAATTAAACATTAATCGACTGAAGAGAATCATCTTTATGACTATCAATAATTACAAACCAAACCGTTCTCCCAAAAAACAAAACCCAAATTCTCAAAAACAAAACACAAATTGCAGTCTCGTTTTTCCCTAACCGAACAGCTTTGAAAAACACAAAAGACGATCTTCACCAACCAACTGTCAATGTTTCGTGATGATCCAACGGCTGAAACTTGAGTAATCTAAATTCTCGCCTCGCTGCTCTTGAAAAATCCAAAAATCTCAAACCAAAACCCAAGTTGCAGTCTCTTTTTCCCTAACCGGATAGCCTTAAGAAGCATAAAAGACGATCTACACCGTTCAGAATGTACCTAGGTGTGTTGTAAAAAGCTGTCAAACTTTCACGATTATCCAATGGCTGAAACTCAAGAAATCGCAATTCTCGTCTCGCTGCTCTTGAAAACCCTAAAATCTGAAAATTCTTTTTTGCCTCTTGTCTCTTCTTTTTCTTTTCAAATCCGAGAAACACAGTTTGATCCGTGATAACTATGGAACGGATTAACAGTCTCTCAAAACATCAAATAAATTTCTCTCAAAATATCAAACAAATTTATAAGGTGGCTCTCATATCATGTTGAAATTGAAAAAAGAGAAGACAAAGATCTTATTTAATTAATTAAAAGTAATACAACTTAAAAGTGTTATATAGCTAAGGTTAATAAACAAGTAAAGTAAATTACTAAAAAGACTTTGAAAGGTAATACATATAATCTAACAGAGAGAAACATAGCTTTTGAGTGATAGTAATTTCTCTGACATACTAATTATGGAGGTAATATCCACTGTATCCACCGCAAATTGTAGCTATGTTAACCACCAAGAGACATTATTGAGGTTCAAAGTTTTAGGAGTTTAGATAATTGTGTTGTTTTTTCGTTATAAGTTTCTCTTGTATTGTCATACCATTGAAGCCACTCACAAGAAGGAATGCTAAGTTCGAATAGAAGGGAAAGTATTAGTCGGTTTTGAAGAGCTGAAACTTAAATTGACTACTACAATGTCTTTGGCAGTGCATTATAGAATTTCATTGTATATCTATCATCTTGATACATCAGTAGTTGGATTTGGATGTGTATTGATATAACATGATAATGTTAATACTTATACGTCATGTTAGTTGAAGACATATGAGCCTAACTCTTAAGCTCGAGTTGGCAAAATCTATTTTTGCTTTGAAAACTTGATGAAGTTATTTCTATGGTGCGAAGTTCAAAGTTTTCTCAAACCATAGTAGTTTGAAATATTTATTTACAAAATGTGATTCAAATCTCAGATAGAGAGGATCCATGAAATATATGAAAAATTAAAATTTTGCTTCGAACTACCATCCGAGTAGACTAAATTATGGCAGATGCATTGAGTTAGCATTCTCAAAGCTTTATTTCCTTACTTTGTGTTAAATATTGTAAGAAATCCTTAACTATTAATGACTTTGTTAAGAAGTGTTAGCGACTTCTATTCTTTCACAATGTATTAAGAAAATGTAGGTGTTTGTTTATGAACTCAAAGAAAGATTTGAGCACGACGATTGAGATGTCGTTGTTGATGAACCTTTCTTATTTAAGGGCAAAGTAATAGTGTCCGATGATTTGGATTTGAAACAAGAAATTTTAGTTGAAAACCATGATTTGGGATTTTGATATTTCTTTCTAGTATTACAAAAATGTATAGTGATGTGTACATCGATGTTAGTGAACTGCCGTGGAGAAAAATGTAGTATAAAATATGGTTAGATTTTGGACCTTTTAGCTGGTTATGGCTGGGAATTTGAGACTGTTAGATTTTTACCGTCTTTACCTTTTCTAGATTATTAATGGGATAGGATTATCTTGAAATTATTGACCATATTATCGAGAAACAATGGAGAGATTTGAGTTGATTGTTGATTAATTGACTAAATTAGCACGCTTTATTCACATTGTTACGAGTTATTTTATGTCGAATAACATTGTTTGACATACATAGAGCCTATACAGAGCAAAGAACCCTAAGTTGAATTAGAGTGTGACACATCTTTCTCATATAGAATGATAGTCTGAGTGTTCAATCTATATTTTTTCATTCTAGATTTTTGTGACGGTTAGTGAGCTGTTTGGTGTTGGTTGACTTTGTATAATATAATAGTTATCAACTACTATTGACCTTTCACCTTATGAGACCCTTGAGTGAGACCTTGTTGATTTTCTTCTGTTGGGCTAAAGATGAGAAGAGAAGAACTTTGGGACTTGATTTGATCCAAAGGTATTACCAAGAAAGTGCGAATTATTAAAGGTAGATTAAAGACAGTACAAAGTCCACAAAAGATTTTAACAGACCTCTGGCAAAAGGAGGTAGAGATTGAGGTTGAGTACTTAATTTTCTTAAAGTCTAATCATGACATAAAGCTAATTGTTTTTGGAAGGTAGGTCAAGTTGGCCTTGGGATGTATTAGATTAATTCTTATTTTGAGAGGGTTGGTGAAGTGAGAAATATATTAGAATTGCCCTTACAACTCAATTGTACATGGTGTTTCATGTGTCAATATTGAGGATGTATACTTCAAATTTGTTGCGTCTCATCATCTAGTCAGAAGCTCTATTCGAGAGGATATTTCCTATGAGTAGGAGTTCAAGAGGATACTAGGCCATAAGATCTGAGTTTTTTGCCACTATGGTATACCTTTGGTTTGGGTTCAATAAAAGAATCAGAACGAGAGAGAAGTTGTTTGGGAAATTGAACTTGAGATGATAATAAAGTATTCCCATTTGTTTGAAGGCACACTTGAGCTTGTTCTAAATTTCAAGGATGAAATTTTCCAAGTGGAGGAAAATGTGATAACCACTTAAATAAAAATAATAATAAATAATAAATTTCAAATGAAGTGGTGCGATTACCACTATTTAGGGTGAAAACCAGCCGCTGAAACTTTTATTTACGGAGGTTAGTCATATCTCAAAAATTTTCTCCTTGTACTCTTACAATGGTTTAAATATTTCGAATGTAAAGGTGAAATTTTAAGTGTAAATCATGTTGGTTGTGGATAAAGATTATGCTTTACAATGCCTCTAAGTATTATTGATAGATTGTAAGCAAATTGGTCGAAAACTGAAGAGAGCCAATGGAAAAACAGTGACAGACACCTGAGAATATGACACCTAGCCACGGCTCAGCGGACTAAAATTGACGTCGGTGAAAAACATGCCAAGCCGGTGCTCGGGAAATGTGAATCGCGGCTCGGCTATTGTGGGTTGTGGCTGAGGTAGTTTGCGTTTGTTTTCTAGTAATATGAGTAATGAGATAGTTAAATATGTCATATCTTTGGTCTCAAAATCCTAAACCTGATTAGACTCTTTCTTGGTTTCTGTGCTTGCCGAGTATCGACATTGTTATATTATTTGCATATAGCTTGGTACTCGGAGTCTGTGAGTAACTTAATTTTCATTAAGATTTTTTCATTATACAATAGAGACTTATTTTATGTATGAACCACATTATAAAAGATAAAACCAAATTTACAAAATGTTTTATTATTGGCATGCTCAATCATTGATTACAACTTGAACGTTAGATATAAAATTTTAGCCCTATTGTGTTTAGTTGATCAAACCCAAACGATTTCCCTTTAAAGTTTTAGTCAGGAAGAACCTCAACAACTGATGCAGAAGTAGGCTCAAAGTCATATTTCTTCAGTTCTACTATTTTTTTTTAGAGTTTTATTTTAGTGAGCTTGGAGTAGTAATAGATACTTGTTTTATTTTATTTGCGTATAGTTATTGGCATTTTTTTTATTAAACTATATGATGTCATTGTTTGATTTAATTTTAGCCCAATTGTTCCGGCCTTTGTTTTTAATCAATTTATGAAAACTTTCAATGCGATAATAATATTAAGGATAAGGGTTGGCCTGTTTTGTCAGTTCTCCGGCCAGGTTGGTCCTCATTCTGTCTTGAATCCATCTCAGGTCATGACAGAAATGCAAGTCCAGACTCGACTCGAGGTCGGAGGAAACTTCGACTGAGCGTTAGGAAAAAACAATTGGGCCTAGGTCGGCCCAAGGGGCTGTTTTGGATCAGAGAGAGGGCCAAGTTGACCCACTATAATAATTGCTAAGAGGATATAGTTCTGGCGCCATTTTATTCAGAAAATTAGTTTAGACTGCCATTGCACTAATTCCTAATTTCAAAGCTTAAATGGACTTCACCCAGTTAAGTTTGTAGTTTATTTCTTTTATCTAGTTTTAGTTTTGACTAGAGATAACCCATTTGGTTCTCTACAGTTAATTAGTTTGATTTGTATTGTATAATTCTGAACTTTTACAATTAAAATTATAATTTTTTTGTCACGTTGGCTACCACTTTCGCGACTTAGATTCTAATCGACATTACTTGAATATTTGAGTAGTGCACTTAATTCTTTGTGTTACATTGTCATAACATCATGGTAACTTCTATCAGTCTGTTCAAAATTCTTTAGAATAAATTTGGAACAATTTTTAAATACTCTTCCCAAAGAAATGTACTTCGGCTAAAATAAAAGCTCCTAGATTTTATTTCTAAGCGGTCGATTTTTTTTTTTTATTTTACTTACTTGTACTGCCACCTTTTCAACATAATTTACCTAATTATTGCCTATAATTAGGGATGATAGAAAAAGAACTAATAATCTATTATTGATTCTGATTTCTTTAATTAGTGGGGAGTGTTTATGAAAAACAATGGAACCTGTAGTGTTTATGTTGGAATTAGGGAAAATTAAGGGAAGTTTTTGACCATCAATCAAAACAAATCAAATAAGAAAAGATAAAATTTTCTCAAGCCGTATGAGAAGAAAACTTGTTATAAAATTATGGCAGAGAAGGTAGTGTTAACCTATGTATATCACAATGAGTCGTTCTTTGAATTGTTGTGAGGTTCTCCGTCAAGTAGCTTTTCATGATCCGACAAGGAATCATGAAAAATATGATCAACCGGAGAGAAATATAATGATGAATTATTAGATTAATAAACACATAGTGAGTGGCATGCATGTTGTGCAAAGGGTGTGTAAGGAGGTTAGGGATCACTTAATAAATTCCCAAGAAGAGTGGGCAGCCACTCATTATCAAGGCATTTCTTTGTCGATCATTTTGTTTTGAACTCGACAGTATTATAATATCATCCAAAGCCCATGTGGGCGCTAATAAGTATTGTATAAAAATTGTTGGATTTTGATGACTCGAATCTTATTTGAATTGGATTGAAAAGTCTGTGATGAGACAAAAGTGATGAAAATAAAATTATAGATTTTCTCTAGAAGTTTATAGGACAGTGGTTTACATTATGAGTTGTAAGTGTGTCAAGACGTAAACATTGCAATTTTGATTTGTTTTATGATCTAATGCACTGTGTTTATATTATGTTTAAATCGTAAAATTTGTATTGTAAATTGATTTGACCTAGTAAATTTCTTTGCTCTACTTCTAATATTTTATTTATTAGAATTTTTCACGTAAATTTTAATTTTTTTTTTCTTTCTTAGAGTGATTCATGGTTAATCAGTAAAAAAAAAAATATATATTTAACTGAATAAAGTATTATGATTGTATTAGTAACTTTTAAGCCAGGAATAGTAATAGTCAATTTTCTTATGGCCGTTTGATAATTATTGTTTAATATCTTATTATTAAGAGTGCAATAGCCTTTTATTCATGCAATTAGGGTTTACGTTATATGTTTTGTATATGATCCGTAAATTTAGACAGTGACATGCCTTATATCAAAGGATTAGCTAACATCAACTCAGTGTTAATATTCTCAATGACTACTGATTTATCCTTAACATTTTCTCTTATGGCTAAGTACTTTATGTCGATGTGCTTGTTTTGACTACTGCTTTTATTATGTTTAGCCACAAAAACAGCAGTTTAGTTGTCACAGTACAATTTCAACGGCTTATCTATAATTCTAAACACAACAATAAAACTATTCATCCATACACCATGCAAGGTAACCTCGAAACATGAAACGAACTCTGTTTCCACAGTGGAAATAGTAGTCAGTGATTACTTTGCACTTCTTAATGACACAGCTCCACTAGCAAACATAAATGCATCCGGATGTTGATTTACGGGAATCAACACAACAGCAAAGTTTGAATCGAAATAGCTAATCACTTCCAAATTATTAGTATGTTTGTATATAAGCATATAGTTCTTGGTCTCTTGAAGTTACCTCATCACCTTCTTTGCAGCTATCCAGGGGTCTATACATGGATTATTATGATATCTGTCTAACATTCCAATTATGAATACAATGTGAGGTCTAGTGCAAACCTGAGCATACACAAGGCTTCCAACAGATGAAGCATATGAAATGTTTTTCATTTGCTCGGTCTCAAGTTTGTTCATTCGGGCATTGGTTCAAATTGAACTTGTCACCCGTCACAATGGGAGCTACACTATGTGAACAATCTTTTATTCTTAATCTCTCTAAAACTTTGTTGATATAGGTTTCCTGAGACAGACCCAAAATGCCACGAAATCTGTCTTGATGTATCTTGATTCTTATAACATATGATGCATCACTCACATCCTTCATATCAAAATTTTGAGAGAGAAATTGTTATCATTAGTAGCAAGCAGAATATTATCTATGTATAAAATTAAAAAATAAATCTTACTCTCATTGACCTTAAGGTATATACATTGATCCATAATGTTATTTACAAAACCAAATAAAGAGATAACATCATGAATTTTTAAATATCATTGGCAAGAAGCTTGTTTCAGTCTGTATATGAATTTTTTTAAGCTTGCAAGCTAAATACTCACCTTCATTAGAGAAAAATTCTTCAGGTTGTTTTATATAAACATTTTCCTCTAAATCTCCATTTAAAAATGTCATTTTCACGCCATTTGTTGCAACTCAGAGTTAAAATGTGCAACTAATGCTAGAATGATACGAAGAGAATCTCTTTTAGATACAGGATAAAAAATCTCCTCGTAGTAGATTACTTCTTTTTGAGTGAATCCTTTATCTACTAGTCTAGCATTTAATATCTCAATGTTGCCTAATGAATCTTTTTTAGTTTTAAAAACTCATTTGCACCCTATGAGTTTTACACCAACAGACAACTCGATGAGATCCCAAACTTTATTAGAACTCATAGAATTCATCTCATCTTTCATAGAATCATACCATAAGTTTGATTCCTTACAACTCATAGCTTGTAAAAATGTTTCGGGGTCATTTTTGGCTTTATTGTTATATTTCGATTCTTGTAATTACACAACATAATAACTATAAACTACTGATTTGTATTCTCTAGTAGTTCTCCTGGATGTCGTTTCCACATTTTCTTGATAAATATATTGTAAAAAAAAAAAAAGTCATAGTTAAGGGTGATTGTGTCGCACTTATTGTGGACTTTCTCATTTAGGGCTGTTAGGATTTTAGTTTCCTCTTTATGCTATTTGGAGATTTTTAATTGGTTCGATGGATTAGGAATATTATGGATTTGTGGGGAATGTATTAGTTGCAAGAGTACCTAGCATTTTGGAGGCGCAATTTTCAGGCGTTACTTTGCCGAAATTTTCGGAAAGGACGCCGTGTGCTTAAAGGTTTATGCGTAAGGGGAATTAGGGAGTCTAGGCAGGTAGGTAGAAATAGGATGAGAGCTTCGAGAGATTTAGTTTTAAATTCCGCTGTGTCAGTTTTCTTTTATGTTTTGGGTTTATGAAAATTATTTAATAGGTTTAAACGTCGTTTTCATCGGGGGTAGAGTGAGCCAAGTAGAGTTACCGAGCTAGGGTGGCTTCGGGGGCGTTACAGTTTGGTTTTTATTTCAAGTCTGCAGCTCGTCGTCCACAGCCCTGTCATCCATTTCTTCATCCACAGTATGTCTTCAGTTTT